>CM055907.1:36839390-37026890 GCA_029582155.1 Panopea generosa
TTGTAATGTCCGTTACATGTTAACCGTGCTTACTTATAAGTGTTGATTCGATGGAATTTTCATTTGTAAAGTCCGCTACATGTTAACCGTGCTTATTTATAAGTGTTGATTGGATGGAATTTTCGTTTGTAATGTCCGCTATACGTTTATCGTGCTTACTTTTAAGTGTTGATGCGATGGAATTTTCGTTTGTAATGTCCGCTATACGTTAACCGTGCTTACTTATAAAGGTTGATTCGATTGAATTTTTGTTTGTAATGTCCGCTATACGTTAACCATGCTTACTTATAAGTGTTGATTCGATGGAATTTTCACTTGTAATGTCCGCTTTAGGTTAACAGTGCTTACTTATAAGTGTTGATTCGATGGAATTTTTCACTTGTAATGTCCACTTTACGTTAACTGTGCTTACTTATAAGTGTTGATTCGATGGAATTTTCGCTTGTTATGTCCGCTATATGTTAACCGTGCTTACTTATAAGAGTTGATTCGATGGAATTTTCATTTGTAATGTCCACTACACTTAACCGTGCTTACTTATAAGTGTTGATTCGATGGAATTTTCGTTTGTAATGTCCGCTATACGTTAATCATGCTTACTTATAAGTGTTTATTCTATAGAATTTTCGTATGTAATGTCCGTTACACGTTACCGTTGAACATGCTTATAACATAGCTGCGGTTCTTTCGATGACAAATATATACCTGTTTTACCGTTTTTTGTTGTATGAATTTAATCATTAAGGCTCTTATCTCTGCAGCGTCTCTTACAGATTTCAAAGCATTGCCTTTTATTTTGCTATACGGGTCTGACATGATATGAGTATACGCCTAAATGTTGCAATTAAGTTCACAAGACTTATGGTCCCTTTATAATGACTTAGAAATAATGTGCAAAAATAAGGCCATAACCACATTTTTAGGCATAACCGTCTACCTTACTGCACATATTAATATATTATATATTAAATGGTTTGAATATTCACAAACTGTCAAACGATACATGGATCTGTGTTGAACCACCGTCTTTCCAAAAGGAACTGAAAGTCTTACTCAACAATTACAATATGTAACAAATACAGCCGTTATGAATGTGTGTCAATTTCGCATTTACTTGCACATTTCAGTTACATGTTTGTCACATAGCCGTTGTGAAAGTATGTCAATTTCGCATTTACTTGCACATTTCAATTACGTGTTTGTAACGTAGCCGTTGTGAAAGTATGTCTTTTTCACATATACTTGCACATTTCAGTTACATGTTTGTAATGTAGCCGTTGTGAAAGTATGTCTGTTTCGCATATACTTGCACATTTCAGTTACATGTTTGTAACAATGCCGTTGTAAAAGTATGTCAATTTCGCATCTACTTGCACATTTCAGTTACATGTTTGTAACAATGCCGTTGTAAAAGTATGTCAATTTCGCATATACTTGCACATTTCAGTGACATGTTTGTAACATAGCCGTTGTGAAAGTATGTCAATTTCGCATGTTCACGCACATTTCAGTAACATGTTTGTAACATAGCTGTTGTGAAAGTATGTCAATTTCGCATGTACACGCACATATGAGTGACATTTCATGTTTGCTACATAGCCGATGTGAAAGTATGTCTATTTCGCATTGACGTGCACATTTCAGTTACATGTTTGTTACATAGCCGTTGTGAAAGTATGTCCATTTCGCATTTACTTGTACATTTCAGTTACATGTTTGTAACATAGCCGTTGTGAAAATATGTCTATTTCTCATTTACATGCAATTTTCAGTTATATGTTTGTTACATAACCGTTGTGAAAGTATGTATATTTCGCATTTACTTGCACATTTCAGTTAAATGTTTGTAACATAGCCGTTGTGAAAATGTGTTTATTTCGCATTTACATGCACTTTTCAGTTAATATATTTTTGTTACATAGACTTTGTGAAAGTATGTCTATTTCGCAACTACTTGCACATTTCAGTTACATGTTTGTAACATAGCCGTTGTGAATGTATGTCTGTTTCGGATTTACATGAACATTTCAGTTATCTGTTTGTTACCAAGTCGTTGTGAAAGCTATTTCGCATTTACACGCAAATTTAAGTTACATGTTTGTAACGTATCCGTTGTGAAAGTATGTCTGTTTTGAATTTACATGCACATTTCAATTAAATGTTTGTAACATAGCCGTTGTGAAAGTATGTCTATTTCGCATTTACACGCACATTTCTATTATATGTGTGTAGCATAGCCGTTATGAATGTGTATCGTCTTTGAATCCACATGCTACTCTTTACAAGCAATGCCTATTGTACAAAATGTGAAGTTATGTGCATGGAATAGATACATAATAAGAATTATACTGAACGGAGCAGCTTACCCGCCACTTGACATTTTATGTAGTTTCTCAAAAAGTATCAAAGCAATTTCCTTGAAATTTGCGCGTGCAAAATAAGTATTTCGTGCTAAACAGATACGCACGAGTAATTGTATAGAAATTCACAATCGGGCTATGTTAAATCAATAAAAAGTGTCTTTGAATGTCGTATAATGATAATGCTATTCACTACTTTGCCGAAAATACGGAAATACAAATATGGCGGGTTAGCTATTCCGTTCGGTATATGTAAGGCACGTCGAGATTTAAACAGCTTAGTTATCAATTGCTAAATGTACTTTAAAGCCATGATTATTTACTAAATTTAATAGATGAAAGTAAATTCAGATGTAACATGTAAGTGAGAAAAAATAGCAATTACATGTTCATGTACTATAAGAATGACTGGGTTATTTTGGGGTATTTCTCCGTCAATGTAAATATATAAGATACATGCTCTGCATTGTATTGTAAATAGCGTAACACACCAATCAGCGAGATAACCACGAGTTTATGTACATTATCCGTTCAATGGTCGACAAGCACTTAATAAACGGATACTCTGCTTGTTGATATCAATCTGTTGATAACAAAGACATATTCAGTGTGTGGATATAGGTAGAGTAGATGGAAGGCTCGCTGGAAGGGCCGATGTTTGATGGAAGGGTCGATGGTTGATGGAAGGGCCGATGGTTGATGGAAGGGCCGATGGTTGAAGGAATGGTCGATGGTTGATGGAAGGGTCGATGGTAGATGGAAGGGTCGATGGTTGATGGAAGGGTCGATGGTTGAAGGAAGGGTCGATGGTTGATGGAAGGGTCGATGGGATGGAAGGGTCGATGGTTGATGGAAGGGTCGATGGTTGATGGACGTGGAAGGGTGGTCGCCAGCGTACACTAATTCATGATCTATTTCGTCGTATTTTAGTGGTTTTAACTAGGTTTTTAATAGGTTGAGCCTTTTTAGTCATTCATTCGTTAACATTGCTTGCGGCGTCATTGCCGGCGGCGTCGGCGCTGTACAGGTTACTGTTTTTCATTTTGGCTAACATCTAACTAACCATGCAACTATTTACTACATTCTTTCAAAAATCCTCACAAAACTAATTCAACGTCAATACATCAAACAATGCACAAGTAACACGGTAGCGTAAATTTACTATTAATTATGGACCCGTTTCACTAAGGACTTAAATATCTTATAAGTCCATGGTTTACTTACCTTCTTAAGTATTTCCGAATTTCTAGAGAGATACTTTTTAAGGCTTACAAAAGATCGTAAAATAAGAAAGGTAAATGAATTTCCCGAGATTTTTAAAAAAAAAAAAAAAATGAATTTTGCAAAAATCTAGTTAAATGTTCGAAACGGGCCCTATATGTTTATGGTTGTTCGGCTAAGCAAGTGTTAGTACGCACGCTACTACTACTACTATTACTCGAAGTATCATCAGCAACTACATCTTACTTTTAGCAAACCTAAAGGGCTACAAAGCAAGGTTGAACTTTATTAATTGTAAATTTAATGAAACTTTCCTTTTTCTGGTGGTCATGTGTGCTATTTTAGAGAGTTAATGCTGTTTTTTTTTTAAAATTAGTATCTCTGAAAATATAAGCTTCATCTTAATATCGTACTATTGTATTGATTTAATCGTTGATATCTCATGGTTATACCATTTCCCTATACAACCTATACAACCCTACTATTGAAATACCTATCAAACTAACATATACAACGTTGCCTTTAAAATAGATTGTTTTGGGCTTTAAAACACGCACGCACGCACGCACGCACGCACGCACGCACGCACGCACGCACGCACGCACACGCACACGACAATCCAACCAAAAAAACAACTCAAATACTTTTGACTTGTGGAGTGATCGGTTCTGCCAGCAGCTCTATTGCACTTTGGAAGTTTGCCTCCACTCTTGATCCGGTTTTGTATCATGTAAAATTATTTTTTTTTTCTAATGATTGTTGACCTTAGATAAATCTATGAGGAAGAAATATTTCAAACCGAAAGCATTTTAAGTATTTACTTTCAATTTTAGCCCATATAAACCTCTATTCTTAACATTCATTATCACATACTCCATATAGACTGTCTCACTAATATTCACAATCTTTGCAGTGCGTTGCTTGACTGGTGGGTTGGTATGCTTATTTCTAATATTTTGATAAACTTGTAAAACACTTTGAATAATTTACTGTTGGATGACGGTTTCTTTGAGTTGGATTTTTATTTTACGGCTGATACAAAATTAAAGGGCAGTACGGAGCCACTAAAGAGATAAGTGAAATAATACATTGTGTATTAATTTTTATTTTGCTATTATGACTCTTTGACGTGCTGTCGTGATGTGTTTCTATAAAAGTAGGAAGTGTATGAAGTGTTTATAGGCTGGGAATAATGAAGTGATATATACTTGGCAACTTTTCTATGTACACCTAGATATTTTTAAAATATCTCGATAAATAATAGATAGATTAAACTGAAATTTGGTAGACATCTCCGTAACTGTTTATTCTTTCAAATCAAATAGAAGAACCTCCTAAATAAAAAGTCACACATTCTACTGATACGTTCCAAAGTTAAATTTAAATTTCCATTGTTGCATGGTGTTTAGAGGCTTATTCAACAAGTTTCAGTCACATCGCGACATTTTCTGCTTGGGACAGTTTTATTAACGCTGTGACGCTGGAGTATCATACCGCAGACACATGGTATGATACACCACTCGGTCACGTTACACTGACACCGGATCGAACAGACACGGAACTACCCTTTAAATTATGCTGACCGCCAAGCGAGGAAGTATTTTATAACATTTTTTAAGGTCTTTGATATGAACTAGTCGTGTGTCAAACCAGCGGCCTTCTACATGCGATGCGGACGTTTAACCACTTGACCAACGCTGAGGTTATCATATATAATAGATGTTCATTTTGATGTTTAATCTTTTAAGTATTATTATACTTTTTAACACTCAAAGCCAAATCCATTCAGCTGTAAACTGGTTTAAAACTGCTACGGTCTTAGGTTTGAGCCCAGCTTTTTCCGAATACTTTATGTGAAAATGGTACTCAGTTCCAGGACGTTCTATTTAGTTACAATGTACATGTATATGCGTCAGAGGTTTTCCTCCTCTAATAAAACTAAATTATACATTTTTGAATGGAAATTCTCAACGCATTTTAAGTTATATCCAGTTCTATTGGAGGAGGAAGACCTCAGAAAGAATTTGCTGGCGTTCTTTTGCCAGTAACTGGCAATCTCAAATATTTTTGTTTTGAGCGGAACGTATTTCGTGCTGAAACTTTAGTAATAATTTTAGGTCGGAAATTCGAACTCACGACTCTTGGATTGACAGTCAGACGCACTAACGACTGAGTTAATCGGACCCTGCTACTTAAATATAAAAAGGTTTTAATGTTTCTCTAAGGAAAACGCTAGTTGGTAATATAATAGGTAGGGCTAACCCAGTATCCCAAAATAAGCTACCATGACAAGACAGGGCTTCGTATTATTAACAAAGACTTAAATGGCAATCTTCAGTCCTGCCTTCGCAAGACATTAAAAACTTTCATAAGCAAAATTTACCAGGAATATTAATGCACCAGGCAATCTAAAACAAAACGAGGTATTTTACCAGGACAGTGCCTCCATCCATACCCGTGTAAACGAAACAGCAGGTTTTATACACCGGAGAAGTGGATACCCAAAAGACCTTATGCAGACCCTGTGGATTTTATCGTAAAGTTGGCTGTGAAATGTTATATTTGATACCTTATAATATGCATATCTTAATTATTTCTCTTATTTTATAACATCATGTACGGCAAAAATAATGATTGATGAAACGAAATAAATTTCTTAACATACAATATTCAAATTAGTATAGTACATTGAAAACTATTTTTTTAATTTAAGAGAAAAAAAAACATTCACAAAACGATCATAAAAAAATACATTGAATATTCAACTTTAAACTTTGGTTTTCGTTAAAATCATTTAGTATCATTACTTAACAGTAATTTTCATTGTGACGAAGGGTCATCTGTGACCGTGTGGTCTAGGGCGCCGTCTCAAGATCACTTACTTCTCTCTACTAAGGTCTTAAGTTCGAGTCCAGCTCTAAAAACATATGTGAGAAAGTTTGCTAGTTACTTGCGGAACGACGGTGGTTCTACTCAGATTCATTCTTAGGTTCACCAGTAAAACTGAATATGCTACATATAACCTGAAATGTGTTGAAAATGGCATTACCCTTCTCCCCATTCATCGCGACGAGAAGGCCATCCTCTCCACTCAGTTTGACGAGTATACAGAGTATATTACTCATTACTTTGGATCAAGAAACAATCAGATTAGATATTCACTAAAGGCTTGTCTTTTGAACTTCTTATTTCAGACTTGTTGAAACAGGAACAGAAGAAACGAAAAAACGTATTACACCATGCTAACTTACAGACGGGTGACTCTCTGCTTTTTTCAAATCATCAGTATTACACTTCTATATCTGCCTATGCCGGAAAAGGCCTTTGGATATGGAATGGATAACCTTTCGTGTATCATCAACATGGAACAAAGCATGGCAAATTGCTCAAATCTACACCTTTCACATGTTCCGCGCGACATACCAATTGAGGTGAAGACGTTTTACCTATCCCAAAACAATATCAAGGCTATTCAAACAGGAACGTTTCAACTGTTCAGTGAACTTAAACAACTTTATCTTGACCATAATGAAATACAACACCTGGGGAACAATACGTTTATTGGGTTATATCGATTGCGCACTCTATCGCTAGCATTCAACAAATTGAAATACAGTGACTCCTTTGCAATTAATGTCTTTCAACCTTTGGCCCTCTTAACAAATCTGGATATTCAAGGCAACTGTGATGGAATGGGCTGCTATTACCCGAATAAAGCATTGTCAAAAGCCACATCTTTGGTAAATTTACATGTAGATGGCTTCATAAACGAATTCGAAGAGATAGGTGCAGGTTTTGAACATCTCAGTTCCCTGAAATCTATCGTCATGGACAGTAATGACGGGTATTGTATATTAACACATTTGACAGAAGCAACATTTGTACACCTAAGAAACACTTCGATACAAACATTAAGATTAATAGAGTGTTCTGTTATGACTGTCGAACCGTATACATTTTCCGGACTGGCTAATTTGTCAACACTAGAAGTTAAACATTGTCGCCATCTTTGTTTGCCTGGTTTGACAAATATTACGGTTGGACTCGGCACTACTGACATTAAATCATTGAAATTGACAGAATTATGTACATCGAGGGTGCATCCTGTAATATTAGAATCAACCACGTTTGAACCCCTCATAAATACATCGTTGGAAAGGTTGTCTTTAGAATCAAATAAAATAATCTATATCGACCCGAAATGCATATATAATCTTCCAAAAACATTAAAATTCCTATCTTTACGTGACAATATGGTGGACGATGCTAACTTTTTAATTAATATGATATATTTAGAAAATCTTGATACTCTTGACGTTAGTTTACAAAACAACTATCGAATTAAAGAAGTTAATAAGAACTTTTATAACAAATTGAGCAGAAAGTTAGATGATGATAAATCTAGACCACGACAAAAGAGAAATAGGACTGATGGAATTGACAAACATATGTTTGAGATAAATGGAAATACAAACGAAAAATCACTTAATGGAGATGAACTGGTACCTCTTCCAAGGAACATACGAAAAATCATTATGAATAATATAAAACTTGGATATCCTGTAATTCCGCTTAAATTTTCACCTAATAAATTGCAATATCTTGACGCCGCTGAGTGTATGCTTCCTGGATTTCTTGGGAAATGGGAAGGATTGCATGAGTTACAAATACTCAACATATCGTCAAATAGGTTTAGACTGATCGTTCCAAATTCATTTGGTGATATGAAAAATCTCACTTCACTCCTTTTGCAAAACAACCATATAGGAAAAACTATTATGAACGATAGGCGTGGTTATATTTTTTCAAATCAGAGTAATTTGGAAGTTCTTGATATTAGTAATAATGGAATTAAAGATTTACCCACAAATATATTTCGAAGTCAAAGCAAATTGAAATATCTCTCTATAGCCGACAACTCATTGACCAGCATAAACTTTAGGATGGATTCAATGAAAAACCTGCAATTATTGAATTTGTCGACAAATCAAATATCATTCTTGACCAATCAGAACACTGCAGAGTTAGAGCGAATTTCAGAATTTACAAATATAACAATTGACCTATCTGCAAATAGTCTTACTTGTAACTGTGCAGCGCAGGATTTTATTAGTTGGTTAGCATCTACAAAAATCGAAATCAAAGGTAAAAATGATTTATTTTGTGTTTATTTAAATAAAACGCATTTAAGTTTGAATTTTATAAAAGAAATACGCGAAGAGCTTAAATACGAATGTAGTTCATGGGCTGTTATAACCGGAAGTGTGACCGGCTTTGTCGGACTGTTGCTAAGTCTCTCCCTGTTTACCGTTATC
Source organism: Panopea generosa (assembly GCA_029582155.1). NCBI lineage: Eukaryota > Metazoa > Mollusca > Bivalvia > Adapedonta > Hiatellidae > Panopea > Panopea generosa. Next base: position 36,848,287 of record CM055907.1, read on the forward strand.
CATTATAAACGTTGGCAATTGCGGTATTGGTACTACTTGGGCAGAAAGAACATAAATCCATACCACGCTCTCGAAGACCAAGTCATCCAGTTAATCAATGACGTATATATTTCATATGATACAGACTACGAAGTTTTCCCCAACGAGTCTTTAGACATGTTTGTGAAAACACGTGTTCTGCCATACTTACAAAATAAAGGGTATCGTGTTCAGATAAGAGAGGGTTTGGAAAGCGGTAGAAGCTACCATGACGTAATATCAGCATGCATACGAACTTGTTCAAAAGTTGTTGTTCTCATGTCGCGTAGATATTGCAAAGATTATTACAATACGTTTGAATTCAATATGGCTGTCCGCGAGGGAATGTATACCAAACGAAATGTCGTAGTTCCGATAAAAATTGGCGAGGTCGAGGCAACGGATATGACGGTTGAAATATTAGAATTCATGAATGCAGACAGGTATCCTAGATTCACAGGGGTCGTCGAACAGGCCAATGGTATTTTAGAGTACATAGAACATCAACTGAGACAATAAGGAGGCAAAAAAGGCTTAAAGGATATATATATGGAAAAAACGCTATAAAAGTGTATAAAAATACTAGGAAAGCCCTTTTCAATATATTATTTTGACATGTTTAAATAGATATCTTTGTAGCAATACGGAGTTAGTGATTATACATGGGCATGATATATTGGAAAAAAAGTTTTAGACCATTTTAAAATTTCAAAAATTCCTGATATATAATTCCTACCAGTATTGACCAGTATTGTAAATTAAACTGTATTGTGAATAGTGTTCAACTTTTCTTTCGGAATTATATAAGACTTTTTTTTTTCAAATAAATAAATCAATAAACAAATAAAAAAAGTGTTTCACCCACAAAAGGCTGTATTAAGTTTAAGATGTCATGCATAGTTGTCAGCAGAAATGATTTTGCTTCTGTAGTGCGTGTTTTACAGTCATAATGTGAAGTGTTGTTGTCGTCGAATAAATCGCGCCCTGTCTCTAAAGGCTACAACAACAATTATTCTAAATCCGATATTTCCCAAGTAACAATATCAAATCCGGTAATCAGCGAAGTGCGTTCCGAAACTATCCGGAATTGGTTTCTCTAAAATCAATCATGAATACAATTGTTTATAGACGACATTTTTAAACACTTAATTCTTTAAAAAAAAACAAGCTGGTCAGTTTGCCGGTTATTGTGCATTTTTATGTGGGGATTCATTCCTGCTAAAAGAAAAACAACATTAAAACAATTATATGTGGAATACTGTCTTTACCCTGGAAATTCTAGACCTTATTTTATATAGAACAAAGAACAAAATTCAACTCTGTATTGAGACCCTTAGTGTTAAACACTACTTGCTGGTTTGTTCGCCAATGAATTATTTTATAAAATAAGTTTAATTGTTTAATATTGGATCAATGACCAAAGAAGATCATAGTCGGAGTTTATGTTTGGACTCGGGAGAGAGAATTTGTACATAAATGTAGAAATAAAGATATATCGAAAGACTGCTGCTATCTTTTTAGTTTGTGAAGATAGTGGAACACAATCCCGAATTGGTTTCCGCTCAATGACATAAGTTAACTCTAGGATTTATTGATATAATTTTGTATATATGTTTCAAACAAGATTGAGAATCCAACTGTGAATTGGTTTAAAGGTAAATCAGATCATGATCGAGGCCACTGTTGTTAGAAATATAAAAAAGACATGAATGACTCATCAGTCATGAAATGTCCGCCCGTCCCGAAAGGGTTTTTGCCCGATAGCTTAAGTAGTTTTTTTAAGATATTTTGATGAAAGTGTATGTATTTGTTTTTAACAGGATAAGAAAGCTCAGAATTGGTTTGAGGTTAGAATAAGTTCAAACTCACTGTTACTAAAAAACAGACAAAAAAACCCGTTTATTTTCCTTTTAACTTTTCTGATGGCATTGTGTATTATAGGTTTGTAACAGATAAAGAAAGCTTGTGTTTGATAAATCGGGTCTATTTTGAGGTCAGTGTTACTGAATTAAAACAATGTAAAATCGGTTCGATGCTCTACCACTGGACTACGCACGTATGTTGGCGTCATAAAATGTTTACGAGGTATCAAGTTAATTCACTTGATTAAATGTTTCATTTAACAACAATGAAAGTTAATTATTTTTTTCTTTCCATTTTTTTATTTATCAATTTATTCTTTTTTTTTAATGAAAGTTAATTTATACATGACCACTATAAATCATGTGAGTCAGGTTATACTTTATTATAATTTAGATGTCAGAAACCATTAACTATTAAAGGAACTATCCAAGTTATAAATAATTTACAATCTATCACGAGTAAAACATTTTATTTCTGAGACAAAACATGTTGTCAAATGCATTACATATTTCAAACGAATACAAATACAGATATATTTAATGTCTCAAAATATGCATGTTTTTGAATATTGCTATATACTTTTATCCGTAAATTTTTTTTTTTTGTGTGTTTTTAAGCGATGATATTATTTGGATGGAATTAAGAAACAAGGTAAGAAAATTCTGTCTCGGTTTGTCATTCATGTCATAATTATAAACCCAATACGATATTTTGAAACTAAGTCATTCTATTTTTATACAGAACCTTCCGTATCATTGATATTTGTAGTATGATAGCAGATTTATCTGATACATAAATTATAAAATAAACTAGATATCAATATTTAGTGTGATATATAACTCTGTTCCGACAGCGTAAATGGTAATGGTTTAGACTGTCAATCTAAATGTCGCGAGTTCGAGCCGTATCTTTATTTATTACTTTGCAATTAAATTTGCCATAACAGTATCAGATAGTCTAGATATATAATATTTAGTGTGTTATAGTATTGTCCGTTAAAATATACACATAATTTACAAAATACAACGCTTTTTTGTTAAAATCAACATTCTGGGAGGAAATTTACTTACAATGCTTTATTAATATGCACGGGTACATATGAGGACATGAATACTAAAAAAACGGAGATATATTTTATTATATTACACCACTAATTTTGGACAATTAAAGCACAATATCTTTGTGTAAGCCGTGCACTTGCTACTTATAAAATGACTAGAACCTACATACACTTCACATTTCGTGGGTTTTATCGAAACAACCATGTCAAAAGAGAAGAAAAGTTCAACACACGATAGATATGACGGCCGGGCCAGGGGCATTATATTCATTATTCAAGATGGGTTATAATAATGACATGATTAAATGAATAGTTATAGTTTATATGTATTGGCATAAATGGCCATGGCCTCAAGATAAAAATAGAAAGAGTTTGGCAAATATGGATTACAATTGTGCAGTCACGAAAAGTTTATCTAGAAAACACATCAGATATATTGAATTGTAACCACTAACTTGACTCTATGAATCCTGGGAACAGACATTCACAAAGACAGCTATTCAACATTTAGTCACAATCATTTAAATAAAAATGTTTTATACACCGATCACTATATGCTGCTGAAACCGCGATATACTGTCATATGCCTCTAGTGGTATAACGTACCACTAGGTGGTATAACATACCACTATATGCAACGCATACAATGAGGGAAGCGGAGAGCAAGAAGCAATGAAACATCCCTTAAAAACATTCCTTAATAACTTCTTAATATCTAATTCAACACTCTTTACACAACACTGCACCAAGAACCCTGGGCACATACGTTCATAGTGCACCTCAAGTGAATGTGATTTGTTACTCAATCATACATATACAAAAATCCTCAAATGGAGGGTTGGCTGATGCATTTCAAATGAAAGCGATTTACCTCGCCAACATACATAATACAAAACTTCTCAAATGGAGGAGAACCTCAAATTGAGGCTTGGCTGACGCACTTCAAATGGAAGCAATTTGTCGCGCCAACATACATAACACAAACAAATGGAAAAATAATGATGTACTACAAATGCAATGATATCATTCAAATGTAATAGACTGCGCATGAACTTAGTAAAGTCATGACCGCATATACTCAACCTATTGGGAAACCCCAACACTTGAATTTAAAACACAGTTAATGCCTTCTTTCAGTCCATTTAGAAATAGTTGGTTACCACGGTCCGATAAATGTACTCCGTCGTAGAAAAGTCCCTTATCTACTTCTATAATTTCCGGATATATGATATAAGCTCCATTTAATCTGAGTACTTCAGTGGCAACTTTACTGTTTACCCTGACCTTAACTCTTCCCAAAGCTTTATGGTCCGTCTCATACCGCCACACAAGCCGAGGTAAAATTTGTGACCAGACGATCAGTACACCAGGTATTAAAGTCCTTGATGACCTGAATTGACTTGATGATACTGATTCTTAAATCAGCAGCAGGAATCTGTTCAATGTTGTTACCACCTACGTGTAGTATTAATATGTTAGAAGGATCCTCCACCGTCAGCAGCGTTTTAATTGTTCTCTCCACCTGCTGCAATCTCATGCCGCCTTTTCTTTGCCACCATAAACTGACAGATCCTCTCTCAAAACCAAGGTTGACACCAGCAGATGTAGATTGCCTTGCGAAGGTGAATGCTCTTTTTACCAACGGGGAACCCTCACTCCGTACGCTAGATCTGGCATCTGCAATACTTAACTGGCAGGTCAGATTGTTGATATAACTGAAAATTCAACTGTTCAGTTTGGACCCTTATATAAGTTTTAAAAGCTTTTGACTCCCATCTACCAATGTTTTTTATTTCGGTGTCAGACAAACCCCTAGCTGAGGCATTGGTGGCTGCCACAGTGCGGAAGGAATGCAACTTATATTTACTCGGATCAATTCCTAATGCTGTGATGGCCTTATTAAAATTGAACAAAACTGATATCTAGTGACTAGCCCGCCACCAAAATGAACTAGCAATTGCCCAGGTTTATTAGGCCAGAGTTTTAAATAAGTTTTCAGACGGTTGACTGGACATAAGGCAGAATTTAATGCTTGCAGGGAAATCACAGTACCCTTGCCTAATTGATCTGTCTTCGAATGCGGAATACGCAACTCAACGAATGAATTCTCATTAGTAAATCTGATGTCAGATACAGATAAAGCATGGCTAGAAAAACTTTTAGAATCGACAACAAGCTCCCGAACCCTTAACAATCCGAAATATGCTAACAAAAACGCTGTTGAGAACAATGTAGACCCATATGCAGAACTGCAAATTACTGGTATCACTTCAAAATTATTTTTTAACAGATCAGGGGTAATTGGTTATATGTAGTAAACCTTCTTATCAAGGCGCTCCATGCCGGAAACCATTTTTTTAATAACGAAATTATGAGTAACGTCATCAACATGACTCATTTTGCATCTGAAACCCACACCTGCCAGATATGATCTAACTGTTGCTGGGGAATTGCCATTTAATGACAAGTGGGCTATAAAGTCAGATACTTGCTGTATTTTTGGAGGCTAAATTAACTCCATTTTATAATAAACTCTAAATAATTGAAATGCTTTTTCTCCGGTGTTATAAGCTTCTCAAGTATTGACCGCTAAAGTTGAATCTAACAGCACTTGAGATCGAGACCTGATATCATCAATTTAAAAGACTCTGGAACTGAAAAAGGGTGTCACTTCGCCCTGGATGCCAGTTGCTGAAAACGAACCCATTGCTTACATGAAAGAACATCTGCTATGCTATTAAGTTTACCTTCAATATGAATACTTTTACACTGTACATAACAAAGCAGTGTCTGCAAAACGAATGGTCGTAACAAATGCATCACTCTCTTTGACTTAGACTGTTTGTTCAGGATAGAAACAAGAGCAAGGTTATCGGTATTTAGAATAATCCTTTTGCCCCGAAAAAAATGTCCCCAAGCTTGAAAAGCCAATACAATTGGCATTAACTCTAAGAAGGTTATGTCCTTTAATATCTCGGGTGACTGCCAGGCATCAGGCCATGCAAAGAAAATCCAAAAAGGTTCAAAATATGCGCCGCATATTGTATTGGCCTTTCAAGCTTGTGGACATTTCTTTCGGGGCAAAAGGATTATTCTAAATACCGATAACCTTGCTCTCTTACCGCATCCCCTACAGTTCCCCATACTTAGTTTCTCTGTGAAGTATTATCGACCGACGCGTTTCCGAAAAAGCTTCCTTACTCCCCGTTTTCTGCCAAAGGGGTTTATCGAAAAGAGACGAACATTAATTTGTAAACAAAACACGTTCTTAATTATGTACTAAAAATGTGTTTATATTTATTGTTTCGTTTGCAAAGTTTCTCAGTGATAAAAAAAAATGTATTCTGTCATCTGGAAGAGTAAAATTGAGTTAAATTAAAACTGAAAACGACCGTTTCAGAAGTTTAATGAGCTTTTAATGTTTTCGTGTTTTCGTTTTTTAACCTTATGAGATAAGGAAGATAATTTTCAGTTTAACACAACTTGCTTGCAATGATATGTTTCTAGTTTATATACGTATATCACTTTGAAAAAAAAAGCAACAGTTTAAATGTTTGGAATACTTTTAGCAGCAAATGGCTAAAATAAACTAAATTATAATTGCAATATATATCACCCTCTCCGTAAAAATTAAACACTTATTATTAAAGATGCATCACCTATAACTTCCTGTTCAGTAAATGATGGGAAGTTTATTGAATCACAAAGAGGAAGGTCCCATTCGATAATGGTTGATTCCGATTTTATAGTTTATCATATTTATGAGAAAGTCGATAATACACAGGTCATCATTTCCGTTTTTGTTGTCAATATATTCTCGAATGAACGAATCCGACTTTTAGAGCCACACGTCGATTTCATCCTCTCAGTCATCATACTTTACTGTTCGGTAAAGACACTTATACTGACGATGAAAACTCATTTATATTCACATATGTGCAGCAATTTACCAAATACTCAAAACGATTTGATATTTATTAACTAAACAATATATGTGCATAAAAAGTCGGCCTGATGACGATTCTTCTAATTATAGGGTATATTTAGATTACCTTATTATTATATCATACAACCATTATTTCCAATTTCCTTTTTTCTTTCTTTCAAAATCTTTTATCTCTATAATAGTTATCTAATATCTAAATTAAATTGTTTTATTTATATTATGTTGTTTATCTGCAATTGTCATTTTGAGTATTTGTAATTCATTTTGCATAGGGAAGGGTGGCAACTAATGTTGGTAGAACGTGTGGCCCAACCCTTTTGCTTCTATATATATGTTATAGCAATAAAATATGTTTAAACTAAACTAATATTTTACAAATACCCGATAATGGTCAATGAGTGACTTTATCGCGGGCCGCAATTTAGTATTTTGTCTTAAAGAATTTTACATTACACAGACAAAATACAATATAAGTTATAGAACAGAATATCCATAATATATGATGTTTGATATTAGTGTTTAACCTCATTTGACAACCAATGGGATCGCTTTAATTTTTTTAAATTTTGTAACTCTTATTTGTTAAAACAGTCTACAAAATAATGTTAACATTAAGTTCGTTCTTAATTATTAAGAAGCTCGTGAATGACATTTCACAGACTCTTGATTAAATTCTGAACGAGTCATGTACAAACAACAAAGCTATGCTAAGAAACGACCAGCTATGCTTAGAAACGACCTTATCAAACATCAACTTTCAAACGTCAATCATCTCAGATTTCATCGTAACTCCGCCAAAAGTCAGTCAAATGGCATCAAACTGTCATTCAAATGACGTTTAACTCTAACGGTCGCTCCCTTTGTGTTTCTTAATTGTTAAACTTTTACTTAATGAACGCTAACTAGTACTAAATGACAGTTATTTTTTGTGCAGTTTTACTGCTAAGATGGAAAATATTTTAGCGATATAGGTGAAGCCTCTTTAAAAACTACCCAGAAGACATCTCGTGAGTGGGTGCCTGTCAGTATTGATGTGCGTGGTATATACTTCACTTGTTAGTACTATCTGTTGTGTTCATTGTAATTGTGTTCCCTCATGGGTCGTATTGCTTATTGGTATTTCTGAATAGATGAATACAGATATGTGCCACGCAAGTTTGGGTTACATTTAATGAAATACGATAAAACAGGATATTGTTGACACCGACAAGCGATAGACATACAGTTGGCACAACACCTAAATTGTGCCCCATTGCTTTAGTTCCAGCATAAAAAATATATAATCTTTATTATTTTACTAAAATATTGTGTTATATTATATATATTATATTAGAAGACGTTTATGGAGCAATATAGGAAAAATAGTTGCTAGGGAATTGAACAATAATTTATAAAAACTTATTAAGGGATTCAAAATCGGATTGACTGAGCAATAATCCGCAGATATAGCCACTATGTATGAAAGAATATGTCATAATGGGCTTTTAATTCTATGTTGAAACTTAAACGATGTTGTCAGGAAATTATCGGACGTTTATGTATATAACTACAAAATCATTTACGTTTTTCCATGGTTCAAGTCTAATTCAAATCCCTACTATACAAGACAGTTAAAATGCACTTTACATGATCCAGATAGTCACAATTTATACACAATATTACAGTTACACGGGCTATGTATTGATTTGAAAGGACATATTAAATACTTTTTTTTTAACTTTTATTTCAATTAAGTTTTACATGATGACATAATTGAATACTGGTTATAAAACTGCAGGTACCTCTGTGAACATTGACTTGAAGTGTATAATCATTTTGTTGATTATTTTAGTTTAGATATTGCTTATGAAAAATAAGTTTGATAACATATTGTCACCATTGATAATTTTAAAATAGTCAAGATGGTTGCTAATATGGCGGCAAATGAATTGAAAATGTTGCTAAATATTATACTACTTTCTCTTGTCACAATTTATAAATTAATTTTCGCAAGAAAAAGTAAAAGTGTAAATATAATGGTCCTGTTAATGGTGTGTGTCGTCAAAATGAACGTGCTATTATTTGGTAGGGTGGCAAAATATTGAATGGAAAGAAGTTCCCTGATATTAGAAGTGTGTTGTTTAATGCTGAACACTTTAATATGAAGAGTTGGAAACTGCTCTAAACAATCTTGCAGCAGTTTTGAAGAAGATATGTCAAGTATAATTACCAATGATGAATGCAAAGACCTATCAATGTATAAGGAAGAAATGAAATGTACAATAAGTTTAGACTCTGATCAAGGCGACCTAATTAAACACCCATATTCTGCTATATAAATATCGTCAGAGGTAAAATAGCTCCCCAGATAGTAAATACTCATAAAATACTGTAGTCCTTGGTAGAAAGTAGATATGACAAAAACAGTTGCCATCAAATAATTTCGAAAACTGTTGAGACATAGGCTGTGTCAAAGGGAAAAGTAAAGATTACTAAAGAGATGCTAAATTGTTCATACAAATCTGATATACTAAAGAAACATATTAGTGCAGACAATTTGCGTGATATAGTTATTAAAAACATTCTAGCTAATGAACCAGCCCCAGTTACGAAACTTGGTTTACTGAATACTGGAGATCTCAGAATCGCGAAATCAAAGTCGATCATTGCAGAAGAAGTATTGGTTCGGTATATCTCATATTAACTAGAGTGCATAATTGCATAATCATAGATGAGTCTGCTGTTCTGTATTTTCCAATAGTTGGTACTTTGAAAGCTTCTATTGAGAACTTTAAGACATGCATAGAAAGTACGGTCGTTTTTTACTTAACTTTGTGTTACGTGTTGGGACTGGTAGTTATTATTGTTGGTGTTGTTGTTGTATTCGTCTTCAAATAATAACTGAAATTCGATATCCCGTGAACGATTGTTTGCTGAGTGAATACCCCATATATGCTGTTAAGCATATGTAACATGATGTTTTAGTGAAATACGGAAAGTAATGTGTAAGTAACAATTAATTTCTTTCTGTGTATTTATTGTACATCTAAATATTAAATTGTCTATATTATGATGACATATTACATTATGTGACACTATTGATTATGCATACTATGAATTTCACTATGTTCAAATATAATTTTATGTGTAATTCTCAGCCAACTGACCTATAAATATCACTATGCTTATTACTCTTACCTTATGTTTTTGGTTTTGGTAAATGTTATAACATACAATATAGAACATTCATCATGTTATAATTTTTTAAAAAATCAATTCATGTCTTGGGACGGGTTATTTGGTTAAAATAAATTAACTTGGTTAAAGAACTATCAAAATCGTCTTGTTTTTTATCTCAGTAACTGCTACAAACAAAAAGGATGTTTTTTTACTATAGGCAGAATTACGGTCCCCTTTTATCAGCTTGCCTCTACGGAGGCCGGCCTAAGTATTAAGATAGGTTTTGATTTCCTGCTAGGTACTCTGTCTAAAATAAAACAAGTCAATACAATGCAATATGGGGTAGGGTACCATTAAATTCGGATACAATCTGTATTCTATGCTTTATTTGTTTTGATCATCTTTTACGATTTCTATTCTCTTAAAGATCGGTTTGTCTCAGTTTATCAAATCTTACTTCCTTAATTGAACTTGTTTTTTTTTTAAAAAAGACCATTATACTCTATCTAAACAAAACAGCGGTACCAGTAAGCGCTATGGAACGTTCATGAGAGGACGCTTTTACCTTATAGAAAAACAAGTGTCGGAGATGATCAAGACTAAGAAAGATATATATGCGGACAAGAATATTTCAATACACAGGTTATCATCGTTCTTCGCGTGTAAGCATGTTCTTTATAAATAGATAAATGTCAACCTGGTGAAACCTGGTTATTATTCACTTTGTTTAATTTGTAGGTGTCGACGATACTTTTGTTGCTTATTTTACAATTTATTATGCTGTGACTGGTGCAACTTAATCCGTTTCCTTAATGGACTCAGCTTGCTTTTTTCTCGCCAAACTGCCAATTTATTTAATGAATATTAATGAAGGATGAGACCATAATTTTATATACATAAATTGGATACCGTTTCTAGAATTTCATTTACTTTAAAAACGGATTATTTGGTCTTAGGATATTATTTAATATTTTTGGAGTAAAATATTATATTTAGAATACAGCTAGCTATAAACAGGTTAAAGATGAAATGATATTAGAAGGAGTATTTATAATGAAAATTTACTTCGATGAAATTGGGTCACACCGTTAATAAATGTTATTTAGAGCAAAAGCGTTGCAGCCGGGCAGGATGACCCCCTACCACAATGTTCAGGTTGGGTGAGGTGACCGGGGTCCGCATGTACCCTGTCCAACGTGTATTTTGATAAAAACTTAACGATGTAGCTGCAAGATACATAAAACACTGGACATGGCGCACTAATTATTCCTGGCAGCAGGGAACCCAGTGCTTGTTATATTACATTGACCTACATTATACTGGATATTGTTAACAAGTGTGTATGAATGAATTTCAGACAACTATTCATTATCTGGAACGTTTATATAGTTTAAAATATTTTAATTGATGGTATATCTTTACAATGAGATGTTAATCAGAGTTATGTGTTTTATCCTGAACACTTACTAGAAAGTATACCCCACCCACACGCCCACCCACACGTAGCTACATGTAGGCATTACAGGCCAATCCTGCACTTTTCCCATCATGAAAAATAAAAATCCCTATGTAGTTGATATATATTTCACATAGCAAAATACACACAAAACCCCTGATAATGCACCATTGGTCAATTACATTTTTTTTAATAAAAAGGAGTACCCAAGAGCTCCCATTAATAATTTCTATGCAATATACACACCACCTACTCACATTTGCAGAATGGGGAAAACTCTCCATGACGTCTTTGCTCGAAGTAAAGTGAGTGAAACTCTAATAAAGTTTACTTTTTAATACATCTTATGGTTAAGTCTAAGTTTCATGTGTGTGGGTTTTATTTTTTAATAAAAGCGTTTTAAAGTCATTAACTATTCGAGTAAAGAGAAGAGAAGGACATCCTTCCCACACACTACCCCCAGGTTGCCTCTCTCCAATAATTGGAAGGCTCTTACGCCAATTAAAGTATTGTTATCGTTTGCCTACCACATATTTAGCTGCTGACAAAGGCAAGCTGTTCCCTTTTAAAGGAATATCTATACTACGACTATTAAGCAATCTCATATTTCTTGTTCATGTGTGCTTACGTATGTTAATGATTTATATCTTATTTACACAAGGTTCTGCACACTGTTAAATACCTATAGTGTATTTGATGTCATTGGTGTATTAGTTACAGAGTTTATTTGCATGTACCTCAACTATCTGCGAGAGCGTATGCATGAACATCTGGTATGGATTATTTGTTTCTTGCTCAATGGGTTGATAGTTTATGATTTATATTTTAAGTATACAGTTTATCTAAGGTATATGCATTGTTTTTCATGATTTAGTTTAATAGAAAACATCACAAATATTTCAGATTAAATAACATTTTATTATAGATATTCAGGATATGTTCCGTTGATCTTTTCGCATTATCATTAAAAATTTACAAAATATTTTTTTTTTGTAAGAATGAGGTTCACACAAAACATCAAATTATATATAAATACACGCACCAAAACAAGGATAAGAGCCCGACCTCTTTCGTAATGAAACAACTTTGGTGAATGTCTCAATTTATGGACTAAAATTATATTAACTCATGAACAAAATTAGTTTATTGCGATATTATATATAGAAAATCTAACTGGCCCAGTCGCCAAGGAGCATCAGCTACACTCGCCACGTACAAGTGTTCCTGCTTTGCCTCGTGTGTTTTATATCACTGTTCTGAGAGTAAAAAATGGAGTGAGCCATGGAACAAACCTTTTAAAAATTGTTTCATTTGTAAAAAGTCTCGTGCCCAAATTGTACGTTTGTTTGTGAAACATAAAATGTGGGACGGTATAAAAAAACATGATGACCACAGCAAAACACGTATGGTAGCGGGACATATTTTGCCAAGGGGGTTCGCAAAGGTTATGGTGTTACAACAATTTTAAAGTTTACTACTGAAAATGAACAAATTGAAATAAATGAAAGACTATACACCCTGCACTATATTCGAGGAAATATACGAAAAGTGATTATATACATGTCGCGATAGTACACATACACGCAAATACATGTAGATATAGCACACATACAAGCAAATATATCGAGATATAGCACACGTACACGCAAATACATGTAAATATAACACACATACACGCAAATACATGTAGATATAGCACACGTACACGCTAATACATGTAAATATAGCACACATACACGCAAATACATGTAGATATAGCACACATACACGCAAATACATGTATATATAGCACACATACACGCAAATATATGTATATATAGCACACGTACACGCTAATACATGTAAATATAGCACACATACACGCAAATACATGTAAATATAGCACACATACACGCTAATACATGTAAATATAGCACACATACACGCAAATACATGTAAATATAGCACACATACACGCAAATACATGTAGATATAGCACACATACACGCAAATACATGTATATATAGCACACATACATGCAAATATATATGTAGATATAGCACACATACACGCAAATACATGTATATATTGCACATATACACGCAAATACATGTAGATATAGCGCACATACACGCAAATATATGTAGAGATAGCACACATAGACGCAAATATATGTAGATATATCACACATACACGAAAATATATGTAGAAATAGCACACATAGACGCAAATACATGTAGAGATAGCACACATAGACGCGAATATATGTAGAGATAGCACACATTGACGCAAATACTTGTAGAGATAGCACACATACACGCAAATACTTGTAGAGATAGCGCACATACACGCAAATATATGTAGATATAGCACACATACACACAAATATATATAGAGTAAGCACACATAGACGCAAATATATGTGGCGATAGCACACACACACGCAAATATATATAGAGACAGCACACACACACACGCAAATATATATAGAGATGGCACACCTACACACAAATATAATGTAGAGAGAGAATAACAAAAATTGCACAGTAACTTGTATTTTTTATTTCTGATATTGTTTAAACATAAACTGTATATATCAATCTTCGATAATTGGAAGTTTCATTGACTTCTATACACAAAAGAAAATAACAACATACAAAATCTTTAGAAATTGTATCAAAATTGACTATTGGGATCGCAATACATCGATTACGTATTTCAAGCAAGTTATTTAACTCCACGTTCCATATTCCGCATTGCCCATGTCCTTGGTTTTTATGTCCTTTAATGTCTTCTCCGTCCTATTACTCTTGTTTTTCGTTCATAAAATTTCTTATATTCTTGATCTTGCAATAAACACCATGTATTCAGCGAATGTAAGGGATTATAGGATATTTTTAATCAAATATAAAATAGATAGATATTTGTAAGATTAACTTAATGGAAAATTCACTTTTACCGTTATGGAATGAAATAAAAATGCGAAAATGTACCGTAATATGTGTCTTTTAGGACTGTATTGCCAACTGTTGAAATATTTAAGACAAATGAAGAAGAATTTTCCCCGAAAGTTCGTTAACAAAGTTTGTTGTAAAAATTGTATTTAATCTATGTATATATCGCTGTGTCATTTAACGGTATTTGCCAATCTCTCCTAGTGTTCCTTGTGTTACGCTTCATTCACCTCTGTCTGTGTTTCAAAGCTAGAAAGAGTTGCAATATTGAAACTTACACGTGATACATCGAACAAATTAATACATTCCATTCAAACTAAATTTGTACTTTAACTTAAAATATTTTTAAACTTGTCTGTTTACTTACATTCACTTCCACGCAAAATAATCCGATACAATAACCAGGTTAAAACAAATGATATTGAAGTGGTGATATATAAAAACTGTCATGTCATGATTTTGTCAATTGTGCAAGTAGATTTAATACTGCTAGAATCTTACAAAAGTCAAGACGTTGACAGATGTTAATGGAGCGTTGCGCATTGCACCCTAGGAGAGATTGGATTTTTACTAGCGAAAGTATGTATTTAGCATTTACTGTAAAAAATAGAAACTTAAGCGATGATTTAATTTCCTCTATATTCACGAATGGATTTTATTCACTCTCAGACTGCAATTTATGTTGTACAGATATAACAGTATAACGTGTCTATTTTAGTAACTTTATGGTGCGCATACTTCTTTTACTCCATACAATATATAGCGGCACATTGACCCCACTGTGCTGTTAAACGTTCTGATGATTGTTTCGTTCATAGGAACAAAAAAATTCTTACTTGAATAAAACCTTTTATATAAATGCAATCCGTATAAGGTGGACCAGTTATAGTTTTCCATATAGACCCTCAAACCTGTATAACCCTTGGGTCGGGACACCGTATACTCCTCCACGTGGATAAGAGAGCCATACTTCTTAGCCAGATTGCTGGGTACTACCATGGCATTATAAGCATATTTGGTCTGATAAGTGCGGTAACTTTCGTACCAATATTCCAAAAACTTCGCTCGTTTCTTTGCCATTATGAATGCACTTCCCATTAGGAACTGCCCGTACTGCCTTGACATTGTGTAGTCATATTTGCGTAAGGCGTCGATTGATCGAACAAGTATGGTATCAACGTCCAGGTATATACCGCCATATTGCAAAAGGGCTTCTATTCTCATGACGTCTCCTGAATTCTCGTGGTGTTTTATCTTTAAACCAAAAATAGATTCAGGTCTCGTTCTGTTCACGTGTATAATGTTGGGTGAACGCTTGATGATGTAATCCCAGTATTTACCTCGTGGTATATATCCTCCGTGAATCAAAATAAGACATGGCCTAATAAATCTTATAACGCTAATAAAACTGACATACTCGAAGAAATCCAATTCTTTATTTTTATACCAGACATAATGGACGACATTAGGTACTGGTTTGTCATCTGTGCAACAAGTTTGAATAAAATCTGCGAGACAAGGATCTCCGAACTTAAAAGTTGCAATACCACGTGTCCTATTGGTCCATGACGTCACAAGTTTAAATGTTCCATTTGAGCAATGCACCGAAATTCTTCGCAGTAACGTTTGCTGTTTATCATCGTCAACGTTCAGTTTCGGACACTGAGATGTAGCGGTGAATGACCAGTCTTCCATATTAACAGTTAAGTTCGACAAACTGAATCTTGTGTGCCAGTTTGATTTAATGTAAGAACTGTTGTCTTCCGTGGTCAAATCAGTTTGATATTCTGTTTCTAATGTACGCATAGTATTGACGTTATAGGGCTGGTATTCGAAAGTAACCAAATCTAAAATGAAGAGAATAATACCTTCACAGAGACATATATATAACTATACAGAAATATTATAATAATAAAATCCCCTACTTCATGAAGAACGTAAATGTTAAAATAATCACCAAACAACAGAATCAGTGTTCAAATGAATTGTATATTATATTATTTTAATTTTAATTTGTATTAATATTTGTATAGCTGTTACATTAACACTATTGCTACAATTATGATTATTGTAATTATCAATTGTATTAGGGGTAGAAGTAGTAGTAGTAGACGTAGTAGTAGCAGCAGCAGCAGTAGTAGTAGAACTAGTAGTAGTAGATTTAGCAGTCGAAATAGTAATACTAGTAATAGTAGTTCTAGTAAAAGTAGTCGTAGTAGTTGTAGAAGTAGTAGTAGTTTTAGTAGTTGTATTAGTTGTAGTAGTAGTAGCAGACGTAGTAGTAGTAGTAGTAGTAGTAATAGTAGTAGTAGTAGTAGTAGTAGTAGTAGTAGTAGTAGTAGTAGTAGTAGTTGTTGTACTAGTAGATGTAGTAGTAGTAGACGTAGTAGTAGTAGAAGTAGTAGTTGAAGTAGTAGTAGTAGACGTAGTAATAGTAGTTGTAGTAATAGTTGTAGTAATAGTAGTAGTAGTAGGAGTAGTAGTAGTAGTAGTAGAAGTAGTAGTAATAGTAGTAGTTCTAGTAGTAGTAGTAGTAGTAGTAGTAGTAGTAGTAGTAGACGTAAATGTAGTAGTAGTAGTAGCAGCAGTAGTAGTTGAACTAGTAGACGTAGTGGTAGTAGACGTATAGGTAGTAGTAGTAGTAGTAGTAGTAGAAGAAGTAATTGTAGTAGTAGTAAAAGTAGTAGAAGGCGTAGTAGTAGAAGTTGTAGTATTAGTAGTAATAATAGTAGTAGTGGTAGTAGTAATAGTTGTAATAGACGAAGTAGTAGAAGTTGTAATATTAGTAGTAGTAATGGTAATAGTAGTAGTAGTAGTAGTAGTAGTAGCAGTAAAAGTTGTAGCGGTAGTAGTAGTAGTAGTAGTAGTAGTAGTAGTAGTAGTAGTAGCAGTAGTAAAAGTTGTAATATTAGTAGTAATAGAAGTAGTAGTTTTAGTAGTAGTAATAATAGTAGTAATAGTAATTAGTAGTGCGTACATTTGAAGTTTCTCAATTTTAGACATAATGCGAAAAAGATTCCATGCTCATGTTTTTTATTTCCTTTTCAACTTGCATAAACACATTTTTGATCCGTGTCGAAAATAATCATTTTTTTTCATATTTAAGACATTTCTTCTATTAAGGTAATGTTGGTTCTGTACACCACGACATACCAGTGACACATATAAGTTACAGTATATGTCTGCCAATATACTCGTATAGAAGTTATTGATTCATTATAACCTGAACCGTGCCAAGTATGCTATATGTATTCTGCATACAATAAATATTTACCTTATTAAATGCAATCTTTCAAATTTGAATAGTATTAAACATTCGGAAATAAACGTCCAGGATAATCGTATAATTGTGAAATATTTTTCATATTTTTCTGAAGATGTTGTTAAATCTAACGATATCCAATATAATGGATTTCAAAATCATTTATTATTATTATTTTAATTAATCATTATCATTAAAACAAATGTTAGTGTTAGTTTTAGTAAAAGTATTATTATCATTATCAATTATCATTATCATCAAAATATATAAATTTATTCTAGCTACTTACAGTGCAAAATTGATACTCCATCGAACATAAGTTGCATAAATACAGATATCGCAATCAAAATAAAAAAATAATGTTTAAATGATATCGCCATTGTTATCTTGATCTTTTTTCTATCGTTAAGAAAGGAACACACGCGTACGGCAATGTCGAAGTCGATATTATTTGTGTTTACATATCACTCTTTAAAGGCCCATCGGCGGAAGCTGCTACACACAGTATTATCGGCGGGGCTTATCACTAGCAGCCGACAAGTTTACATCAGTTATATGATAATACTCATGTCCAGCATTAGCTGTAACTACCAGCATAGCCATAGAGGATACTGCCTGTTGCAAGTTAGCACACTTACTGCCTTTCTTGTAAATATATTTGATTGGTATTATGGAAGTTAATCTAAGCAACAATGTTTATTGTACGTGCAGTTTCCTCCGTATTATGGATTGAAATAAAGGTTTCCCCAGATTAACAACAGCAAACACAGCACTAAAATTTATTGCAATGGATATTTTATCTGCATGCATTATAAACAAAATTGCTAATTATGCACATCCAATTTACAGTTTCATGCTGGGCTACATATAACACATCTCTGGTCATGATCGAAGAGATAAAGTGAAATTATTTGGGTCAAGTTCCATGGATTATTACATTATTTACTTAGAGAGAATGAAACTATTTATGAAAAATGGTTTATCTTATTTAATATGGACTTATATCAAACATGCATGCATGTTGTAATGAATTGTAAATAAATTGCTTGGACACCAGTAAAGGGCAAACAATTATTTGTGAGACAAAACATATAAAGATTGAAAATTACAGAAACCCCTTTGACATTATAGAATGACCCATTCCATTTAGGTTCCCAAATTCCCTGGCAAAACTTACAAATGGAAGAAAATCATGGAAATACTTCGAAGGTTTCCAGGGAACAGATTTGTATATTATTTCATTTATTTGATTATAAAGAGTGTGATTTTGAGGATCATCTAGTTACACCAGAGTGGTCAATTAATATATTGATGAAAAAAACTATAGTTAGATACAAAACATAAGGGAAGATTAATTTTACTATCAGATGGCAATCAGGACAAAAATTGAGGCACAGATGGGGAAAATGATGACATGATTATGATGCTCTGCTGCTGATGATGATGAAGAAGAAAATAAATACATTCCTGTAGAACAGTTATGGATATTTTTTATGTCCATTTATAACATTTCAACATCAGTTTTGTTTAGGTGAATTTTTATTTTCTAATCAAAGAAACAGTCATATACCAAAAACGTAGATCAAGAAAACACTGGAATATGTTTTAAATGTAGGCGTTTGGTTTCTACTTAATTATGTAAGAAAAAAAAAGCAAAGAATATTGAACCAACCAAGATCCCAATTATGACAAGTCGTGTTTGGAACCTAATACATGGTTCATACGCAAACATAAAAGGCCACCTATATAGCACTAAGTGTTTTTATTTGAAGGCTGTGATATAAGAAATGTAATAACAAAAAAATGACATTTATTTGCTAAAAAAAACAAAACTTAAAAGTAATTTCCAAAAGGAAGCTATTGTGAATTATAGGATTCAAAACAATAATCAACCGAGGTTAGTGTGAATGGTTACTTATATGTATTTAAATAAAAACGCATGTATGCATGTATCTGAGATAAGCCATAAACTACAATGTATAATCATTTGTTAATATATGAAAAAGGCAGAAATATTATGAAGATTAATCTTCCTAAACATGTAATTCACAAACTGAAAGTCAAACACATTATTCTACTCTGAGATATCAAACACTGCATGGCTCCTCAAAAGTGGGTTACACGCATCTCCTAACAAGTGTTGCTGTTTACACCACGTGACAAGGGTTAACGGGGCTCAAAATTCAAATATTTAGCAAATTTTCCTTGATATTTCAATTTTGTAAGGACTACTACTACTTTGTTTCAGGGAGTTTAAGTGAATAAAGGGCATTTTTATAAAGACAAAATATATCCCTACAACTGCACCTCTTTTTGAAAATAATGACAACTTTGTTTCTATGTTTTACAGTAAAACATCTCCCCATTCAACATTGTTGCAAGAAAGTGCCACCATTTGAAATTAGGCTCCTCCCATTTCTTTTTATAGAAAAGTTTAGGGTTTAAACAGGTGTGCATAACCATATGGAGATAAGCCTTCTTAACATGCCGATGTTTAAGTTTTATTCAGACTTTTTTTAATATCACACCAGTAAAACATTTTCTCAAAACAATCGTGTGTCATTTTACTCATCATATTATTTTTTTTATTGCCATTGTTTAAAATACCAAACTGTAACGCAAACAGACTGGGCGATACAAAACTTTCAGAATGCATCTTTTCTCAAATTCTTCTATGACAATATCAATCATTTTATAAAATAAGCCTTGGTTCAATATTTCTATCATGAAGTTGTGTTTTTCTCTTTTTAAACATTCAATGCCATGAGCATGTTATGTTTGCACTGACTAATACATTAGAATGTAATATAAATAACATGCCTTCAATTGTAAACGTGCATTTTGATCAGTTTATTCCATGGTGACAGTCTCTTT
Source organism: Panopea generosa (assembly GCA_029582155.1). Lineage (NCBI taxonomy): Eukaryota > Metazoa > Mollusca > Bivalvia > Adapedonta > Hiatellidae > Panopea > Panopea generosa. Next base: position 36,868,858 of record CM055907.1, read on the forward strand.
CTTGGAGTTTCTAAAATATATATATTATTTATGTATTTAAGTGACAGGTACCATACATGTACAACATTAGCAAAACTGTTAATGAATGTTAGGAAATAATCAGCCTAATACACGCCTGGTAATCTCCCAAACTATCACATAAATGTAATGCTAGTATTTCCGGGGATGGTCCGGTTTCAAGAAATATTGACAACAAAGAGTCGTCTTCAATGTTTCAGTATTGTCCCTGTGTTTGAGAATTTGGGATATTGTACGATATATATATATACATACCATGTTCACGTATACAGGGTCTTCAAATAAGATGCAATGTTTGTCTGCAATCAAATCTGAAAACGAAACGGCCGTGGCGAAATTTATAAATTTTCGGCATGACGTGTAGTTACCAAGTGCTTTTCTTACCAATTGTCCCAGTGATTGTATCTTAAATTGACTTTAGATTGCATAATATATGCCCGAGAAGGTATTTAATTAAAAACCAAACACCACATGCACTTCATTTTCGAGAGCAAATTGATTTTGTGCACGGTGTTATGGTTAGGAAATGTGTGTGGTGTTTCCGTGAGCCATGTTATGGTTCGGCTGCATTGAAACCCGCACGTTTTAATTTTATTACGTTTTCCCATGAATATAATCTTAACCGACTGAATTAGTAAAAGTAAAATTCAATCTTATATTGAATTCACATTTTGCACATTTATAAGAAAAACCATAAAGCAGGCGAATGTTACTGTGTTTTTATGATGTAGCCTTATATCTCTTTGAAGGGAAATTGTGACATAAGTAAATACAAATAATCCAAAGCACTTGTGATTAATCCGATGATGACTTGAAAAAACCATAAGTTATAAGTTATAAAATTATAATCTGTAATTTTTTTACAACACCTTTGTCGAGTATTTATGTAAAATATGTTTTTTGCTTCGAGCACACTACATGTAAACCCTCTTTACATTTCAAATACCACTTGATCGTGATTTATAAGCTTGTTTATTGTTTGGCTTAATAACGTAAATCAGATAAAAATGGAAAATACCTAAAAATAAAATACCACTTCAAGATCAAGGACTCAAAACTGAAGTTAATAAAATCACTCTTTGGGTTGTCTGTTATAAAGTTTAACTAGTACCTCATCTAACATTTCATGTATATTCTCATCTTCAATTCAGATGAATTTTGCTTATCATAATCAATATCCTTAACATGCAGAAAGGAATCTTAAAAAACAAGCTGGTCAATCTACCAGTTAGTATGCTTATTTATGCGTGGATACATACCTGCTATGGAAAACAATGTGGAATTTCTTTAACCGGGGAAAACCCTTGACCTTATTTTATATACAACAAAGAGCACGATTCAACTGTGTCATAAGATCTATAAATACTATCATAAATGTTAGACCTATCAAAACTTGGTAAATTTTTAAAGATCATGATTGTAGATAATGTTTTCGTTTCCATTGCGATATAAGGCTACAACAAACAAACAGCCCACAATAACTTATAACGAGCGTGTCTCAATACAGCCTAACTATAATATGCCTCACAGAACCAGCACTACACATTCCCGAACCAGTACATTGTGTACTAAATACATTTACTGTCGAAACTGAAGTAATATGTGGTTTTATTTCAAAACATTATCGGGCATTTGTTATAAGCAATTTAAAGTCAATTCAAGTTACAATCATTTGGGTTACTGGTAATAAAATCACTTGGTGATCATTCGTCATTCCGGAAATTGATAAAATTCGCCATGGCCGTTTCGTTTCCAGACAGTGATTACAGACAATCAAAGCATCGTATCTGAAAATAACCTGTATGTGTGATCCATAAATATATCGTACAACACTCCCCAGTATTTCATTTTCTTTCTTAAACAAAAGGCAAATACTGAAAAATTGAAGACGACTCACCTTTGTTGTCAATATTTCTTATGACGAGACCATCACCGGAAATGCTACCAAACATGTTTTTACATCACATTTATGTGATAGTTTGGGAGATTACCAGGCGTGAATAAGGCTTATCAGTCACTATTTTATCAAAATTGCAATTACTTCAATACAAATATAAAGAAAATTACATGGCATTATTTAACATAACACCAAGAACAAAATGAAATTAATTATAACATTTACCCATCGTTTATTTGACCTTAGCATACATTTAAGATATAGTTTTTAAATTCTCAAATTACGCGGTAAAGTGTAATTTTTATTTTTATTGTCATTAGAATAGATATCAAAGAGTATCTTGTGAGTTTTTAAGCAAAATTGATCATACATTATATCAAAATATTAAAAAAATAACAATATATTTTTATTGCAAAATTGAAAATTATTGACACTCTGCCGAAATACTTTTGTTATTAAAAACAACGTAAATAGTTCAATTCAAGCTTGGATTTACCTTTATATGACAATTATTATTATTATATACATGGATATGTGTATTACTTTTAATTAAATACTAGATGTAAAGACATTTTATTTTTTGGGGGGGGGGGGGGGGGGGGGGGGGGGGTGTTGCTTGTAAAATCTACATTTTTCGCAAAATTGCAAGGACGGTTATGTTTTTGAGGAGGTACTACCAAACAAATCTGTACGATAACATGTGTTTTTATTTGATATTGCATGAATATACATAAATAACTTAAATATTAGAAGCATCATAATTTCTATCCAATGGAAAACGTTTTTTGGCCTACTATCAAATATTTGTTTGATGTTCTTTTTTTTTTTTTTGAGCTACCGTAAGGTTGCCCGTTTATTACCCCGTAGCTGGGTCTGCAGGGGCCGGGGCCATCCCACTGCAAACCGCATAATAAAAGCATGTATACAAGTTTAGCAACATTTTGAAAAACATATTTGCATAGGTGCAAAAAATTAACCATACATATCTCAAAACAGGATAGTTATACGTTGAATATTCACTATATATACTGGAATATCGGCTCGGACAAAACGTACAAGCTGATCCTTACAGATATCCCAGCATATATCGAAATTGTTCATTATAATTAATGTTTTTTTTCACATTTCATATACGTTATGTAAACTTGAAAAAAAAGCGAAACGAATCAATGAGGAATTTATTATTTCGTTCTTTTCGATTTTGCATAATTGCAATACGTTAATGTTCACTATATATTAGAATATCGATTCAGACAAAACGTACAAGCTGATCCTTACCGACATCTCAGCATATAGCGAGAATGTTTAGTTGAATTAATGCTTTTACACATTTCATCAATATATATATAAACTATAAAACAAAGGGGTAATCTTATAATACTTATAAGCAAACAACTGTCGCCTTATATAGATAACGTTTGCACAGGCCTCTCGTGTGTAAAGCAACCTTCACGAAACGAAACAGAAGAGTTAAGCTATATCTCTGAAATATGTATTTGTTTATCAAATTTACAGCTATTCCTGTACTTCAATATGTTCCATTTCAATTCAAAAACAATAGTGTTTAATAAATTACATTTATTTGGAACATAGTTATAACCAAGTACAATGTCGGCAATTTACAAATTGCGCAAGACTATATCTAGTAAGCCGATTACTTAAGTATAATCTCAAAGTTCGCTTAAAACGGGTTTTATAATTTCGCAGCTAAAGAATAAGTGAAAAATAGTTTCTCTTTCCTGTTTGCATATATTACAAAGACCGTTAGATACTCCCATTTAATTTAATCGGTGTTCAGTGAAAATTGAATTGTGAAGAAATTTCCATTGAAATTGTTTTGCTTTATTTGAGCAGTAAGCCTTTTTGATATTTATCCAAACGGTGTACAAATCAATATTATTTAAGTTTAACTTTTCTTCCCAGTTTCGTTGTGCTTTTGGTTGAGTCGTACTTTAGGAATTGATGTACGTTTGTATTAGTTTCGTTTTTAATTTGCATGGCGAGATTATTTTTTTTTAGAATTTAGAAGTTTTGTTCCCTCTTTATCTAATGTATACAAACATTTTATGGAGGTCTCAATATTTTGTTCTCTTAAAGTGTTGACGTATTTCTGAGGAATTGCGCTATTAATAATTAGCCATTCAGCTATCTAATTTTGTTTATATTTTAGTTTTCTTAATAGATCAGTTTCAGTGATAAAGGATTTCTTTTCAAAATCCCATATGTCAGAAATTATCATGATGTTAATTTTTGAGAAACATGTTTGATGTTCTTGATACCTTTTGCATATCATTCTTTATGAAATAATGTTGTGTTATTGTTTTTTGTATAAGAAGTGTCCCATAATATCTGATTGTTTAATTCTTCAGCTTCTGGTTTATATACAAAGTTTATGCTTGACCACGATTGTAATATTTCTTATAAAAAATTGGGAAATGGGTGATTTTGTGTTTAAATATAGTCATTTTCATTTGAATAACATTCAAATATTAATTGTCCCCTATTTTATATAATTTGTTATTGAATATATGTTTCCAATCACCCTCATTTTTAATGTCGATTATTCTTTTGACCATCCTGCATTAATTGTTTTTATAAACATGTTTAAATCAATCATTTTAGTTCCCAGTTTTCGTAATACTGCATATTTATTTAAAGACTAATTTTATCGCGTTTATTATCCCATAAATAAGTGTTTATACTTTTATTGATTAAATTAATTAATTCTGATTTTGGGTTTTCTAGGACTGTAAGAGTGTATATAAGTTTTTGAAAAGTTTTGATAACAGTTATTTTCCAATAAATGTTAAATTATGCCTCTTCCATCGTTTCAAGCAGTTCCTGTATTTTTGGTAATAAATTTATTTCGTGATATTTGTTTCTGTCATTTTAAAAAAAAAAAATTCCCAGTGTCGATGAGCATTCTGATTTCCATACAAATTCATTATTTGAACCAAATGTTTCAACAGAAATTTTTAATGATCCCGATCTTAAGATAACAGATTTCTATCATTTATTTTTAAACCAGATATTTTACTAAAATCATTAAGCCTTTTTATTAAAGATGTAAAAGTTTTATATGACCAATCCACAATCCACCATAAAATTAAATTATGCAAGAGCTTTAAAAATTAATTCGTGATCTATACTATCGAATACCTTTTCAAAATCCGCAAAACATATCAGTCTTGGTTTGTCTTCGTCATTTAAATATTCTATTACTTCTTCATTTTTTAAAAAAAAATGTTTGGCTGTAATTTATAATATTATTTAAAACATATTTCCTCGTATTTGCTATAGTGTTTGTAGTAATTTTATTATCAACGTTAAGTAAACTTATTGGTCTCCAATTCCCGAATGTTGTTAAATCTTTGACTTTTTTTTTTGGTAGAAGACAAATTATACCTTGTTTTTGAATTGCTGTTAATGAATTGTTTTCGTATGAGTAACTAATAGAGCTTATGTAATAAGTTTTAACTGTGTTCCAGAATATTTTGTAGAATTCTGCAGTAATTCCATCTGATCCTGGACTATTGCCATTTTTATCATTTCTTTGAGAGCTGTTTAACATTCTGCTTCAGTAATTAGACCTTCACATGAGTTATTTTCATCTTCGTTCAAAATTGTATTATTCAGTTGTGTTATAAATATGTCATCATTATTTAATATGGTATTGTTACAACCAAGCGGTTCGACTATCCCGTGCTGTTAGATTAATGTTTGTCAGGATGACACTGCTTATCAATTATACTGGTAGGGTTAAAATAACTAAAACACAGATTGCAGATTATAGATGATTTATCTAGTCTTGCAATTTCTTTCAGTAGAATATAGACACAATAGGTAAATGTAATAGATCTATGTTCCTGAACTTTCAAAAATTAGTGAATACGTTTCTTGATATAGATTATGCTTGTTTTGTACGTTGGATGAACTATAAATAGATCCCCGTATCGCACCTCTATCCGGTGATACGCTTCAAAAGTTCCTCCAAACGTCTAAAAATCCTAACCGTTTATATCAAAGTTCCAAAAGTCGTCAAAGTTCCAAAAGTTCCAAAAGTTCCAAAAACGTTCTCAAAGATCTGAAGTTTCTCAAAGTTCTAAAAAGTCCTAGTGACATAAAATCGGCTGTTTATATACTCATCCCGACAAGGAATTGTCCGAATCCCAACCAACTGAAAGAGTCTTGTAGGGACCAAACATGTTTGTTTGGTACCCGACAAGTAACCGTTAGTTACAAAGTCAGTTGGGAGACTAACAAGATTTTGTCGGTAAATGAGAAAACATCCGATGCTTTCCTGTACCGAATAATTACAAAATAAATAAATACACTGACATACAATGTTCCAAGAATAAATAATCTTATAAATTGTTAAAACTATTTATGATGAAAACCGTCCGATGAATTGAACTGTGACAATCTAAATATAGAAATACACAAACTGGCTCTCCTGGAAGGAGATTACTTATATTGCAAACTGAAAATTGGCTGTCTGCTTTCTCAGATAAATATGACTAAATTTAAGTAATAAAGTGCCTTAAAATGACTTTTGATAATGAACAATCAATGGATAAAGTTCGCTACAATACATATCATCAATATGTAGACACAATGAGCTGATTTATAACATGTAAGATGAATTACAGACAGATAAACTTGTGAGTAAAATGCATCAAAGTTTCCACCAAGTTGTAACGGTGACCTTTATCATCAACTGTAACTGTTCTCATAAGCAGTAAATGATATTTATGAAACGAAAATACTACTGTATAAATAATGCCTTTAAAACACATGAGCTTGGAGCTTAGAGCAGTATTTAACAAAGTGAAGCTATGATAGAATTACTAAAATAATTTGTCTAAACAATGCAACTAGGGTTTACATTACAGTATCTTTACTGTACAATGTTTTGTAAAATGATTAAGTTGTATCTAAAATATCTTTTGAGTTCGTAATTTCTATATTATTTGATACTTTTCTTTTCTGATCTTTTCTTTTCTAAATTGCTTAAATATTTTGTATGTTTTTCTGCCTCTTCTATCCATTCATCTTTTGCTGAGTATCTTCTTTATTAATATCTGCTATTTCTTGTATTGAAAGTTTTATTTTATCTTGATATTTTTTTTTAAAATAACACTATTATTAAGTTTAAAAAGTCCTGTCCCTCGAGGTTGATTATCAGCATTTATATTAAGATATACAACTGAATAATCTGACCGTAAACCCGTTGTAATGTTATATTCTGTAATTGCATTAACTAAGTTGTTTGAAACAAGAAAAAAGTCAAGCCTACAAAATATTGGCCACAAATAGTGTTTTGTATTTGGATTTAAAATTCTCCATATATCATTTATATCGTTATTTTGTATAATATTATTAATGTTTTCCCTATTTTCTTATTGTTGTTACTATTTCCATTTTTTATATTCATCAATGTCAACAATAGTATAAAAATCCCCATCAACAATCAAAGTATCGCTTTCGTTTTAAAATAATAAAATCTTCTATTTTCGTAAGAAATGTAATTTGTTTTTCTGCATATTTTGGTGCATAAACAGTTAGAAATACATACTCTTTTTCATTTATATTTATGTTTAACGATTGCATTTTACCGTCTAAGATATTATTATATTTTTAAATACATTTTTTTGTTTGGTCCACATAATGAGTATCAATATTTTTGAAATTTGATATTTTGTTATATACTTATTAACTACCTGTATCTGTCATTTTGATCTATAAATGTTTTCCCCTTTATCTTGCTGGGACATAATTTACATATATGCAAATATTAACAAAAACTAGCATGGAAAAATAACTTACATATATATAAAACGAAACGTCATTGAAACCTAGATACTAACATATGTACTTAGAGATAATGAGCACAAATTACAACGATTTAAATAACAGGACGAATCGTTATGACTACTTTTTAACCGGAATACCATTGCAAAACAATATTTAATGCTACGATGCAGATTATAAAGCGTGTCTTTGTTAAAACGTGAAAATACTAACTGATACAAATGTGAGACGTGTAGTAAACACCTATGTGTTTCGTTTGCATATTATCAATGAATACCATTCACAAATTATATGCAAAATAATATTTATCTTTTTCCCTTTTAGTTATGTATTGTAAGAGAGTTTAATCAATGTGTGCATGCATGCAACATTCATCATTACCATCCTATGACTCAATTCAATATTGTTTTATGCTAATATATATTAATACAATTAATTACCTAAATTGACCAAACAGTCATAAACCATGCGCAGTATACAATATATTTCCCACTAACTTTATATTGTAAAGTCTTACTAGGCTCTGTTTGAAAACACAGTTAATAAATTATATCTGATAAAAACATGTGAGACATGTATTAAACACATGTGTGTTCCGTTTGCATATCAATTATTTATACCATAAGCAACTTATATGTTTTGTTTGTACAAACATGGCGAACTTAAAATATCTATCGTTCTTATATCTATAAGATATTACGTAAATAATCATACTATCTCCAAAACATTTTTTTATGCAATGACGACGATAATACAGCATGCCTATGTTAAAAATGACAATAGTATAATTTATAAGACAGTATTTGTGAACCCTGTGTTTCGTTTTAATATCAATAATTAATATAATATACAAAAATTTAATTATTATGTTATATACAATAATATGTATTACTCTGTCTTATGTTAATATCTAGTAGTATATTGTCATCTATGTGCGCATATACTAGTATTCTATTAACACACGTTAGTATATGTATATACTAGTATTTTATCAAGTTGTCAATAGGCAACAACGCCTTTTGACACAAATAAAAATTGGATGACCGTTTGAACTTTCCTTATACACAAAATACGAAAGAAGTGCATAAGAATTGTCAGGGACTTAAGTGTTATATTTAGGTACGCTGTTAAATTGGTATTAATATAATATCTAAAATAATGATAACACGCTCCGTTTGATCATCCTTCTATATGAAATATTTCAAAGTTCATATAAGAAGGAAAATGGATGTTTTTAATACCTTTTATGTTATCCTATTTGTAGTACTCCTTGCACTGTCGCTCACCCACACCTGCACACATAATACATGTATACCAAATACTCGCACGTATGCATGCATGCACATACGCATACACACGTACTGAATTCTAAATAGTTATAATATATATATTAATATATATTATGACAAAATTATACTAATCCTTAATGTCATTAAGGTGACACCAAGTAAGCCTACGTACATTTTCTGTGGTTTGTCTTGGTTTCTGTGTCTACCTGTTTCAATATTTAATTGATGCGAAGGTAATCTTAGTTTCTCTTAAGTGTTTCTAAATGTGTAAGATGTAACATAACTTATATAACTAGACATACTGAAACGTGTTTCAATTGGAATAATATATATATTATGTGTGAAACTGGTTGTGATTTGTGTACAAGAGTTAACCATATACCTAAACAAAGACAATGTGTAATTATAACTTTTTCTTTTCTATAGTTTGCCCGTGTCATAACATGCACACTCAAGAGTATTCTATAAAGCATTTCAGTTTTACTCTCCAGTTTATAATTGGTGTGAATCAAGATGATTTAGATATCGGTACATGTATATAATGTGTGTTAAGAAAAGACATGCAATATATAGCACTCACCTATTTAAGGCTGGATATTTAAGGTTTTATATGTTCTTTTTTTATTATAGTTGTAAATTCGCTTTAGTGCGTTTGTATATTATTTATTTAATAAGTGTAATTTAGATACGTTCAATACAATCTGTATTGGTATACTGCAAATTGTTCTATCTGTCCTACTTGGCTATTGTTCATTCAAACTTTTTTTGGGGGGGGGCGAGGGGGGGGGGGAGGGGTGGGGTTCGTTGGGGGGGGGGAGGGGGTATTATTTTATTTGATTGTTTTTTGTTTGTTGTGTTTTGTTGTTGTTTGCTTTAAATGTATTGCATTCAATCATAAGCATTGTCTTATGAGTCTTCATATTATCAGTCATGGAAATTCCTGTATTACTTACAGTTTACTTTCTAAAATATGCTTAGTTTTGCTATTTTTTTTCATTTATTCCTTTTGGAAAATCGCTATTTTTAGTTTCTGTTTTTTTTTTAAAAAAAAATCAACAAAAATCACAATAACAGTAACAAACCTTTACATTTTTCTCATGGCAAGCGACATTTGTCTGTTTTACATGCAAGGTTATGAAATAACTGCAGTTATTTAAATAATTAAACAATCTAAAATTCAGCCCATTCTGTAAAAGCAGCGAAACAATTGAGGAGAAGGAGAAGACTTTTTCTTTAAAGTTCCATTTATAAAAACTCTTTAAATAAACTAGATTGTTACACCCTCTTAATGTTAAAAAAGACTATTATTTTGCGATAAGAGTTTATCTTTAAACGAAAGTAAGAAAACTGTTGAATCAGTATATAATTTTATGAAAACAACAAAAAGATTTAACGATTAATAATGATTCGATTCTACATACTTTTTTTTTTTATTAAGTTTGCAAAATAATAGAACCTGTCAATTCAGGTTTACTGCTGCTTCTGTTGAAATTACTTTTTACGAGCCGCTGTTAGTGGGAGGTGCCAAACAGATGAGAAGCTCGCTCGCTCTATCTCTTTCTTCTTCTTTTTCTCTCTTCCTCTCTTAAAAAACTCACCTAAATATTATTTGTTTTTTCTCTTTTCCATAATATTTGTCAATGATTTTGGTTTTGTAATGTATTTTATACCATTGCTAAAAAACAATTATGTAATCTGTTAGGGAAGGGCCGAATCTAATGTTGGCGGAACTTGTGGCCTAACCCCATTTCATGAAAAATTATGAAATGAAATATGTTTAAACTATATATATTTATACTTACGAAAACGGCAGTATGTTGATTCCACTATGTAAATAAACCAGCATTATGTCAACGTCCGGAATATGTCAACAATTTCACTGTTGACATATTGTTTGGTGGCAAAATAAACTATGTTCTACACATTTAATATAAAAACCTCTTGGAATGGAGATAGAAGGTACATTAAAGGATTGAATACACGTTTAAAATAAACTTTTAACATAAAAACTTTGTTTTTATTATAATGCGAAAAATAGAGGCGTATATCTGAATGAGAAAAACACGGCTAATATGTCAACGCGCTCTTTGCGTGGGTCGCCTGCTTTTAATGGGGGAATATATCTCACCTAAAATGAAAACAGACATAGATAAGTATATGTTTTAATTACAGTAAAAACATAGCACGGGGTAAGTAAACTGGATTTCTTTTTATTTAATATATATAAATATATACGATTTTAAACTGCAAGAAAATTCACAGTGTGATATGTATTTGTTGTTGTTGTTGTTGTAACAACGCCCTCATTGAATTACATATCAGATAGGGGTGGTAATCACAAAGAATTTCATCTCGTGATATATCGTGATACAGTACGAATGTATCATGATATTTCCTTCGTATACAACCACAAACAAAACATTATCATTAACTGAATAAAAGTAGCACTGACCAATCTCAAATCAAAATGCTGACCAAGATGTGTGGTTGATCTCGAAGTTGTAAACGTGTAGTTGATTTGCCTAGCCACCTGCACATTTCATTTCTCTAGCAAATTCCACATGTAACGGTTAAACCCCATTTACTAGTATTTCTTTGTTAATTTTTCTTTTGAACTAGACTCAAATGTGTCCAGGCTGCAGCTTTGTCCTTCACGTTTTTACAATTTTGTGTTCTTTGCCGATCTTCAACATGTTTGTTGTTGTTGGTAATGAATCAGCAAAATGTGTAAAAATGAATGTGACACAGTCTAATGGGCATGGGCACTGGTTACAAAATTTGCCCCAAATTGAATATGTAAATTATTCCAAACAGGAAACCATCGTGCACTATGCTATAGCTTTATTTTGAACTCGGAAACTCCATAAAATTATCTAAAAGTAACTGCCAAGATTTATTTTCATTTACTTTTCAACAGTTTACAGAATTCACCAAGTATGTCAGGAGCGCATCATGATATTGGTTCTGTATCGCGGTATACGGGTGATACTGGGCACCTTTTATATTCAGAATTAAGAGATTAGAATAAACACCACGGCATTTTTTGTTTTGCCACTACGAAGAAGAGAAAGCGAGATTAAGGTGTTGCTTTTCCATCAACGGTGGCGGCGTCAAACATTTTATATTTAGCTCCAATGTTAAGTTTTTCGTTTTCACACTATTTCTCAACAAGTACAAGTGCTAGGACACTCATACTTGGATCATAGTTACAACTAACACCCTGCATCACATTATATACTGCAGATGCTGAGTGGGACCTACATTTCATGGTTCATTGACTTTGATGCTGAATTTTGCATTTACCTCCAACGTTAAGTTTTCATTTTTACATTATTTCTCAACAAGTACAAGTGCTAGGACACTCATACTTGGATCATAGTTACAACTAACACCCTGCATCACATTATATACTGCAGATGCTGAGTGGGACCTACATTTCATGGTCCATTGACTTTGTTTGGTGCTGAATTTTGCATTTACCTCCAATGTTAAGTTTTCGTTTTTACACTATTTCTCAACAAGTACAAGTGCTAAGACATTCATACTTGGATCATAGTTACGACAAACACCCTGCATCACATTATATACTGCAGATGAATTTTGCATATACCTCCAACTTTAAGTTTTAGTTTTTACACTTTTCTCATTTAGTCAATAAGTACTAGTGCTAGGACATTCATACTTGGATCATAGTTACAACTAACACCCTGCATTTTTTGGGTGGCATATAGTAATCACAGTGCCGTCAGTCCGTCCATCCGTTAATTTGTGTCTGGCCTGTAAGTTTGTCACGCATAGATGGATTTTGTTGATACTTGCTACAAATGATCAACATAGTATAACGACATGTCGCGAGTAAGACCCACACCCGTACCTCAAAGGTCAAAGTCACAATTTGAGTTTGTTTGACAACACTTTGAGTTTGTGTGAGATTTCGTGTCCGGCCTGTAACTTTGTCATGCATAGATGGATTTTGTTGATACTTGCTACAAATGATCAACAAAACATGACGACGTGTCACGAGTAAGACCCACACCCTTACCTCAAAGGTCAAGGTCACAATTTGAGTTTGTTTGACAACACTTTGAGTTTGTGTGAGATTTCGTTTCCGGCCTGTAACTTTGTCATGCATAGATGTATTTTGTTGATACTTGCTACAAATGATCAACATAACATGACGACGTGTCATGAGTAAGACCCACACCCGTACCTCAAAGGTCAAAGTCACAATTTGAGTTTGTTTGACAACACTTTGTGTATGTGTGAGATTTCGTGTCCAGCCTGTAACTTTGTCATGCATAGATGAATTTTGTTGATACTTACTACAAATGATCAACATAACATGACGATGTGTCGCAAGTTAGACCCATACCCGTACCTCAAAGGTCAAAGTCACAATTTGAGTTTGTTTGACAACACTTTGAGTTTATGTGAGATTTCGTTTCTGGCCTGTAACTTTGTCATGCATAGATGAATTTTACTGATACTTGCTACAAATGATCAACATAACATCATGACTATGTTGCTAGTAAAACCAATAGTTGCACGTTACACCTAGAATCCCACTTCAAAGGTCAAGGTCACAATTTAACTTTGGTTGATGACACTTTCAGTCTGATTGAGATTTCGTGTCCGGTCTGAAACTTTGTCACCTAAGGATACATTTCAAAAACACATGGCTCATTTCATCAGCACGACATTACAAAGTGTCACGTATAAGACCCACATGCGTACCTCAAAGGTCAAGGTCTCACTTTGAGTTTGTTTGACAACACTTTCAGTCTGTGTGAGATTTCTTGTCCGATTTATAACTTTATCATCTATGGATATATTTTAAAAACACTTAGCTCAGTTGATAAACACGACATAATTAAGTGTCACATGTAAGATGCAGAACTTTTCCTCAAAGGTCAAGGTCACACTTTCAATGTTTGATATTGTGTGTCTAGTCTGTGACTTTGTCTTTAACTTTGCTCAATTTATCAAGATGACATGACGACGTGTCATAAGTAAAACCTAGACACGGTCACACTTTGAGTATGTATGACAACACTTTGAATCTATTTAAGATTTCAAGTCTGTCCTTTAACTTTATCATACATGGATGGATTTCAAAAACACTTGGCTTAATTTATCAATTGATCAACAATTGATCTGTAACTTTTACATTTAGGGATTTTAAAATAGCTTGACACAAGTGATCAGCATGTCATGATAATGTTTCACCTGCATTTAACTGTTGAAATACCCAGACCATTACATCAGATGTCAAGTTCAAGGTTACACAAAGGTCAAGGTCATGGTTTAATGTAAAAAAAATTGAAATTGCATGTTTAGTCTGAAACATTAGTCCATTACCCTTCATATTCATGGATACACCGCTTCCTATTATATCATAAATTTTTAACTTTCACAGACCATTTGGGGGGCATGTGACACTTAACAGTGACATTTCTTGTTTAATACTTTTTAAATTTTTTTTTTAATATGTTTTACTTAGAAATACTGGTTAAAGTTTGTTTTCATGCCCCCCAAAAATTTTTTTGGGTGGCATATAGTATTCGCAGCGTCCGTCCGTCTGTCCATCCGGGTGGACACATGGGTATTTAAGTGTCTAGGGTTAGGGTTAGTAATTTTTATTGACAGTTGAAAAGCTGTTGAAAAAACATTACGTGGCTGTTCTAGACACTTAAAAAACAGCTCTTAGGTGGCTTTTTTTCTCTTAAGTGGCTAAAATTTAGCCACACAAGTAATACGATTGACGCAAAGAAGCCACTTAAATACCAATTTGTGAGAACGTCCGTCCTTCCGTCTGGTATTTCGTTTCCAGCCTGTAACTTTGTCATGCATAGATGGATTTGTTGATACTTGCAACAAATGATCAACAGAACCTGACAACGTGTCGTGAGTAAGACCCACACCTGTACCTCAAAGGTCAAGGTCACAATTTCAGTTTGTTTCACAACACTTTCAGTTTATATGAGATTTCGTTTCTGGCCTGTAACTTTGTCATGCGTAGATGAATTTTAATGATACTTGCTACAAATGATCAACATAACATCATGACATGTTGGGGGGCATGTGACACTTAACAGTGACATTTCTTGTTTTAAATATGTTTTACTTAGAAATACTGGTTAAAGTTTTGTGTGCGACTACCATCACGTTCATATCTCAAAAATGGTTGAAACTTCACACAAAACTTCCTGCAATATTTCTTAGTCATAAAACCCACTATATTAACCAAGTTAGACAACTCTTGCATGAATATAATGCAACTTCTTGTGTCATATTTTTGCAAATCGTGGCTGTTCCTAAATTCATCAAATCAAATAAGTGGACTATTGGTCTATTCATATCTTACGACAACATTACATATGCTAATACTCGATTTGCTATAATCCACGAAAACAGAAAGACTTAACTATCTTATACGTAACGATGTTACTATCCTTTGCCGAAAATACGCGCATGCGCGAAAGCAACATCCTCTTCTGTTTTCGTGACCTCGTGTGAGGTATGTAATTCGAATTCGCTCGTAAAATTGCTAATTTTCCACGGTTTCTATCGTTATACAGTTGCGTTTTATTGTTTTATTAAGTTGCACATTCATAAGTTTGTAGTGTGTTACTTCTTTTAGCGAATAAATTCGCTTTACAGTTTTATTACACTGTTAAATTATTAAAAGTAAATAGTCGATGGGTTCTTCGTCTTTTAACTGTTTGTTTTTTCAAATTATATTTGTATACTAATCGGCGAAATTGTTCGCCAATTTTGTTGTGTATTTCAGGATATTTGTACAAACTACACATATTTGTACAAAATGGAACATAGCTCTATTAGTCTTGGGAATCCAGGGGTATCTCTTAACCCAGGTATCTTCACCACGGGGAGATACCCCTCAGATCCCAAGGGCCTTCCCATGGAGCAATGTCTCTTGGAGGAAGGCACTGTGGGTGCTAGAGCTACACCCTCCGTTAGACCTTCGACCTCCGGGTCTGTCTATAGAGAACCTCCAAGGGCTAGGACAAGTTCCGCAACCCAGAGAGAGGATGGACGGAGTCGTTCCAGGAGCTCCTCCAGAACCGCCAATTATCACCATCCTAGCAGCGCACAGCAGCACAAGGATAAGAGGCACATCAGGCGGTCGAGAGAGACTTCCCGTGAGAAGGGAAGGACAAGTAGAAGTAGAAAAGGTATAATTTCTTGTTCTTCTTCTAGTTCTGATTTTTCGGGTTTCTCTTCCCCTTTTAGTTCTAGGGATTCCAGGGGCAGATCTAGACATAGAGGGAGGGATCATGATATTCTCGACAAGATTTTAGCGGCGGTCAATTCTCGATCCAGTTCACATCGTCGAGTTCATAAACGTTCAAGGAATGCGAGATCTAGATCTCCAGTTCATTCTCCCTCTACTCGGTCAAACCGTTCGAGGGGTTTCACTCCTGTTGACGTAGCCCCTTCACTTTCTGCTAATCAACCGTCTGTCCCCCCTTCAGGGGCTAGGGTTGCTCCTTCTTCCAGGGACAATGAGGACATTTTGGTTGAGGGTTTGGAACCTCACTTGCCTAGATACTCAGAGATGATTTCTCTTCTAAGAGGGAGATTGGGCCCAGAACTTTGCCCCACGGTAGTTTCTACACCCACTACTGTTCAGGGTACCTCAGCCTTAGATTTTTTTAAGACTGACACTCCGCCTAACTCTAACATTTCACTACCTCAAAGTAGTCAGGTATCTCAGTTAGTAACAAAGGTTACAGGAGAACTGAGAGGAGAGGGGATGGTCCCTTTTGGCCCTCTTTCTCACTTTCCTAAGGCGCTTACGAAAGACAAGTTGTGCGCGAATTTAAAGAATTTTATCAGGAGGCATAGGAAATTCTACATTCCGCAGAACCCCTCTTATCCATTGGATTCCCCTGTTACGGATCCTTCTGTGAATGAGATTTTGAAGCCAGGCTTTTATAAGTTCTCTTCTGTTGCTCGTGTTTCTCACTCCACAATTACTACGTTAGATTCGTTGGCTCGCTTAGGTGTTCAAGTCAGTTCTCACTCAGATCGTTTTCTTTGTGGTATCTTGTCTATTCTGCAAGACCCTAATCCTTCTCCAGAAGCTCTTCTCGAGCTCCAGCAATACCTCCAGTCAACAGCTAAGGCCAACGCCAATATGATGGAGTTTTTTTATCAAGCTTTCACAATTTCTCACTTTAGTGAGTCGGGATTCTATTTTGGAACAGAGTTCGTTAAACCCACAGCTGGTTTCTAGTCTGAGGGTGGTTCCCTTTAACTCTCCTACACTTCTTGGGCCTAATTTCCAAGAAGTGGTTAAGCTTCATAGAGAAGAGATTAAGAACTCCTCTTTTCAGCGGTTAGCCATGACCAAGATTCAAACTAGACCTCCATTACGGTTTCCACCTAAAGTTCCTTAAGCTACAGCCAGTAAGGCTCCAGTAGTTAGGTCCAGAGCCCCCAGTTTACCTCAGACTTCTTCTTCCCGGGTTACTTTTAACCAGAAAGGTAGTAAATCTTACAGAGGCAGGGGCAGGGGCAGAGGAGGTAGAGCGCCTGCCCCATAGGGGTGCCCGCTCCGGAAATTTCCAGGTCTTTACAGAATTGCCGGGTTCTTCCAACCTAAATTGGCAGATCCCAAGGCAAGACATTCCCACAGGAGGCAGACTTTCAGCCTTCTCAGAGGCCTGGGAAAAATTCGCAGACCCTTGGACACTGTCAGTGATCCGGGGCGGGTATCTCATTCCTTTCGGGGTCAATCCTCCAACAGTTTCATTTCCCCCAAGATTCTTGAAAAATCTACAGGATCCTTCGAAGCAGGAGATTCTCGATACAGAAGTAAAGAATCTTCTGTCTCTTGCTGCTATCGAACCGGTGCTCCCCTCCTTTCACAAGAAGGGGTTCTACAGTCGTCTTTTTTGTAGTTCCCAAGAGCACGGGGGCTGGAGAACCATTATCGACCTTTCTCGTCTGAACATGTTTCTTTCCACCCCCCACTTCAAAATGGAGACCCTCGACTCCATTCGTATGGAACTTCAAAAGGACGAGTGGGTTACTTCTCTGGATCTAAAGGATGCTTATTTTCACATTCTGATCCATCCAGATTCAAGGCGATACCTTCGCTTCCTTTGGCAAGGTTCAACCTATCAGTTTCGAGCTCTTCCCTTCGGTCTAGCACTAGCACCGTACGTTTTCACTCGAATAGTAAAATGCGTTTGTTCCCGTGTGCATTTTATGGGTATTCGTCTCCATACTTATCTGGACGACTGGCTCCTACCCGCCAACTCCAGGGAATTGGCTCTTCAACACTCAAGACGTCTTATAGATCTCGTGTTAGAGCTGGGCTTCATTCCCAACTGGGACAAGTCAGAATTGGTACCCTGCCAAATATTTACTTTCCTAGGAGCACGTTTCCTACTACAGGAAGCTTTATTGGGTCCTTCTCTAGAGAGAGTCAGATTACTTCAGTTCAATCTGGAACATCTTCTTTCAGTTCCCTCTGCCTCAGCCAGGGAACTTCATTCTCTACTGGGTCAGATGGAATCTATGTCCAAACTCCTACCACAGGGCAGAGTACACAAACGTCCTCTGCAGTGGGCAATCAAGGACAGATGGAATCAAGTTTCCCAACTATGGGATTACCAGATACCTTTAGGTTCTTGTTTCCAGGAAGTCACCCAACAATTGAGGGACACAGACTTTCTCATGTCCTTAGTTCCACTCCACCCCCCAAGCCCCGATCTCCATCTTTTCACAGATGCCAGTCTCCAGGGATGGGGAGCTCATCTGGGAGATCTTCACGCGGCAGGGTCTTGGCCCAATCATTTATTGACAAGACATATCAACGTTTTGGAGATGAGAGCAGTTTTTCTGGCCCTACAGTCCTTTCTAGATACAGTTCGAGGACACTCGGTCATGCTAGCCACGGACAACACAACCGTAGCAGCTTATGTGAACAAAGAGGGGGGGGGGGGGGGGGGGGGAGGGGGCTCATTCTCAAGAGCTCTCGCAGTTGACAACGGAGACTCTGACTTGGTGCTCCCAAGTAGGAATCTTTCTCAGAGCCAGGTATATTCCAGGCAAGCTGAATGTTCTGGCAGATTCTCTTTCCAGGAAAACCCAGATAGTGCACACAGAATGGATGTTACATCGACCAATCACTAGCTCGGGTGTTCCAACATTGGGATACACCCCACCTAAACCTTTCTGCTACTCGGTTGAACAACCAACTACCAACCTTTGTGTCACCAGTTCCAGATCCCCTAGCATGGGCAGTAGATGCTCTGTCAATTCCGTGGCAGGGTCTGGTCGCATATGCATTCCCTCCACCTCCACTTCTGTCTCGGGTTCTTCTGAAAGCGCAGAGAGAAGACTGCTCGCTGATTTTGATAACCCCATTTTGGACAGGACACCCATGGTTTCCTACACTGCTATCACTATTAGTGGCTTCTCCAATAGTTCTTCCTCTCAGACGAGACCTTCTGTGTCAACCTCTATCTCGTCTAGTTCACGCCAAGCCAGAAGTGTTTCATCTTCACGCTTGTCTATTATCAAACAACATCTCGAAGCAGAAGGATTTTCTACTCGAGTTGCCAACAGAGTCTGTACTTCTAGAAGATCTTCCACAAATGCCCTTTATGAGTACAGATGGAAATGTTGGGTGGATTGGTGTGAGTCAAGGTCACTGGATCCATTCCATCCCTCTTTGAGTTCTCTATCAGATTTTCTTGTGTCACTTTTCGAAGATAAATGTCTTTCACCATCTTCAGTTAAAGGTTATCGTTCGGCCATTTCGGTAACACTTAAGCAGGTTACAGGTAAGGATTTTTCTGATAGTCCACTACTCTCTAACATAGTTAGGAGCATAGAATTAGAGAGACCAGCATCTTCTCAGGTCGCTCCTAAATGGGACCTTCTTCTGGTCTTGAAGGCCATTTCAGGTCCCCCATTCGAACCACTTATTTCTTGTTCAAGAAGGGAATTAACTTTAAAGACTACTTTCCTTCTAGCTCTAGCTTCAGGGCGTAGGCGTAGTGAGCTACATGCTTTATTAGGAACAGACGATTCTATTTACTTTGCGGTAGATGGATCTTTCATTACTTTACATTTCTTTCCGGGGTTTCTCGCCAAGAATCAACCTCCTTCGGTTGCTAGTCAGCCACTGGTTATCCCAGCTCTACCTATACACAACTCAGATAACGAGTTTTCTTCCTCGTTGTTATGTCCAGTGAGAACTTTAAAGATCTACTTGGATCGCTCTAAGGCTTGGCGCAGGAACAGGAAAAGGCTTTTTGTTCCTTATCATCCAGAGGCCATACGAGAAATTTCTCTTTCTTCCATTTCAAGATGGATCGTAGAGACAATTAAGTCTTCCTATGAGGTGGAAGGAGTAGAGCTTCCAAGATCCAACCCAACAGCCCATGAAGTTAGAGCATTGTCTTCTTCTCTTGCTTGGCAGAATTCTATTCCTCTGGATCGTATTCTAAGAGCATGTTACTGGAGTTCCCATAACTCTTTTACTAGGTTCTATCTCAGAGATTGCTCTCTGTTTAACAATGATTTACTGACTTTAGGCCCTGTTGTGGCAGCTCAGTCCGTGATCAGTGTTGAACCTCAGGTTTGAGTTTGTTAACAAACTTTACAGTGTTAGACTATGTAGTCTACCTCCTATTAGTGGGTAGGTTTTATGTATCAGGATTCCTGATCACATAAATTAGTTTTATATTTTTAAAAAACTTTTATTTTTGAATCTTACTGATATTGTTTAATCTCAGTATTTGCGATGATGTATCTCTAACATAAGATATCAATTTATACTAGATACATGGGTCTCCTAATCGACTTTTTTTTTTGGGGGTGTGGATTTTGTCGATTATTTTTGTTGACCTTTTGACGGACGTGTCTCCGGGTATCTGACTAGAGTTGCCTCAGTCTATATATATGCAGAGTAGTTTTATTCTGCTACTTTAAATATGGATTGGATTACAAGCTGTACTTGTTGGGAGGATGGTTTCTACAACTAGGCAGATCTTTCTTCACTACTCCTTCTTTCCACTCCGGAGATGTTACAGCCCTTCCAGACGGTTCTACAAAGTATGTAAGTTTTGTAGCACTGTTATATTTTATTCAGTTTAGTTCTATGTTACAGTTCATAACTGTTTTTATTTTGGTGTTTACATGACATATCTTAGTTTCTTAAGATAATTTTCTTACAGGCTCCCCTGTTACCTTTTTACTTATCTATCCTCTCCTCCCCAGGCTTTTATGTTAAAGTCAGCATATGTAATGTTGTCGTAAGATATGAATAGACCAATATAGAAAATTTGAGTTAATTTTACTATTTGTCTATAGTATACTTACGACAACATTACAAGCCCTCCCCTCCTCTGAAGAGGATGTTGCTTTCGCGCATGCGCGTATTTTCGGCAAAGGATAGTAACTCGTTACGTATAAGAGGATAGTTAAGTCTTTCTGTTTTCGTGGATTATAGCAAATCGAGTATTAGCATATGTAATGTTGTCGTAAGTATACTATAGACAAATAGTAAAATTAACTCAAATTTTCTATATTGTAAATAACCACTCTTTAATATATTATGGAAGTTGTAATGTCATTTCTCTGTTACCACTGGATTCAAACAATAATTTTTTAGCTTTACAGATATATGCAGCCATTTTTGTCATTGTATTATTTTTTTTCTCTCCCATGTGTATTAACGGTCAAAGCGGAAACGGCAAGACATATCATTCCGTGGAATTCTTGTTATTTAAAATTTTTGGCATGATAAATTCATTTATAACTAAGAAATTAAGAATAATGGTATGCAAATGATAATCAAATATTTAGAATCAGGCATTTGGCATGGATGATTTTGAACTAGTCATTTAGAATTAAGGAATAAGAATAAAGAATCAAACATTAAGCATATTCAGTTGAACATTTAGAATTAAGTACTTGACATGAGGAGTTTTGACCCTGTTGGCATAAAAAAAATCATAATGTATATGGCTTGTACATTTTTAGCTCTACTGGCTAAAAGCCAGAAGTGCTTATGCGATGGCGCGTTGTCCGACGTCCGTCGTCTGTTTGCAGCACTTTCTTTGAATCCACTAGGCCATTTGAACTGAAACTTCACATAGATGTTTCTATTGCAAAGGAGACTAAACAGAAGAATTTTTTTTTCAATCTGAAATTCAAGATGGCCGCCATTACTAAAAATAGTCCAAAACTTAAAAAATCTTCTTCTCATGAACGGCCCAACAGATTTTCAAAATGTTGATGTAGTAATGATTACCAACTATAGTTTTGTTAGATTTGTTCAATGGTGTCCTTAGGGTTAAATATGACCCCGCCCCGAGGGTTCAATTAGGGGACACATGTCAATATAACACTTTTTTTTAAATGGAAATGATTTTGCCTATATATTCACAAAAGCATTGTTAGGTGAAGGATGTTCAGACTTATAAAAATGACTGGGTTTCTATGCCTAAAGGGGTCTATAGGGGTCAGGAGGGGCCCCAAAAGGGTACAAATTGGGAATGACTAAAATTGTTTCTTAAGAACCGTTATGACAGATTTGTAGGGGCCCAGTGTGTAAGTAGAATTTTACATAGGGATACTATTGTGTTATTGTCAGTCACTTCAGTTATAATTAATTATTGTATTCTATTTTGTTTGATAATGTAAAATTTAAACCCAAAATAACACTGATGTGTAAGGCACACTGTAAGTGCAAGCATTTAGATTAAGGTTGAAGATACTTATTAGTTTGAACTTTTGATAGATGACACTGTCAAAGAATCGCATTTAACAGGCTAAAAATAGAATTGTTAACATATTTTATGGGCATTTAGCAACATCTATGCAGGAAGTATACTGATAAATCATGACCATTAGCGGAAGTAATTCTCAAAATACAAGCTTTAAAAAGAGATGAGTTTTTACTTCTGGGGGGCAGTTTACTTTGGAAAGTGAGGTGTCATGTAGTAATTAAGTCAGTTAACATTTGGGAGACCAGCTGTTTAGATGGGTTTTTGATGGTTGGGTGTGTAGAAATGCAAGTTCAGGTGTATGTTGATTAAGGTAATAGTTGGTGTTTAAGTAGGAACTGAAACTAAAATGGGAGCATACTTTGAACTGTATTTTGAACTATATTTTAGAAACTGCACATGTGTTGAATAGAATTCATTAAAGTTTAAAATGACAGTTGTAACAATGTAAGAAATAAATGTATATAGAAAATCGTGTGTTATGTGTTAATGATGTGCGATGGTGAAACACTATGGGAAAATAGAAGATTTTCTCCTTTTTTTTCATTTATTCTGAAACCACTATGCCAATTAAACTGAAACTTCACATGGATGTTTCTATTGCAAAGGAGACTATACAGAAGATTTTTTTATTCTATCTAAAATTGAAGATGGCGGCTGTTACTAAAAATAGTCCAAAACTTAAAAAAAATCTTCTTCTCATGAGCGGCCCAACAGATTTTCAAAATGTTTATGTAGTAATGATGACCAACTATAGCTTTATTATTTTTGTTCAAATGCTGTCTCTAGGATTAAAAATGACCCTGCCCCAATGTTTCTATTGCATAGGAGAATTTCAAAAAGTGCTATTGACACTATGAGTCAGTAGAGCATCCTCAGGCCCTCTTGGGCCTCTTGTTATCTAAAATCTAAATCTAAAATCCCTCACTATTTGAGTAACATTTTCCAGAAAGCCAAAAAGGTTATGTTATGAATCATAAACAAACCTTAAGTTTATTCTTTTGTTGATAAATATAGTTTCACTAAATCTGGTTAGCACAAGCACTTTTATAGTGATACCATGGGGAAGTTGGCAAAGGTCAAAATTATAAAATCACAAAATATCAGACACTCGTTATGTAGCATGAGGTCATCAAGTTTGAGTCAGAATTTGTCTACATGATGTTATGGTTGATTCATGTCTTCATCTCTCAGGGTTTACCTGGTCGCTGCAAACCATAAACAGTCCAGGTATGTTGGTAACGTGTCTCAATCTTTTTGCGAGAGCACCCAAACTGATGTGCAACTGCCATGGCCGTCACCCCACCCACTATCATTTCCAATTATTAATTTTCCTGCGAAACTCAGCAACTACAATAGATGATGAACCTAGATTAGGGTCTACAAACTGATGTCATCATCCCAGATTTCTCTATTGCTTGTGGTGGTATAGTGGTTAGCATGCTTGCTCCAAGACTCAGAGGTTCCCAGTTTGATTCCAAGTGGGTTTTTGTCAGAGGGGTTTGAAACTCACTCTAACAATATGCACTCCCACAGTGCCTATTCGAAAAGGTACTGTGCAAGCATGAGTTCTGCAGATGAGATTTAAAGTTGGAAGCACCATACCCAGTGCACATAATAGATCTCACTGAACTCCTAAGTTAATCATTGATTCACAAGCCCGTAAAAAAATGTGCACTTTGTGCATGCAGATTATCCTCACAAGAGGGTGTTGCAGTATCAGTAGATAGATGTTTCACACCAGGAGTTACTGTGCAAGCCGGTTGCATATTTAATCAAAGGTAGGCTTCATAGATATTTAATATAGACATTTCTCAGCAACGAACATATATGACAGACTGTGGTAGAGGAAGTCAAGCACTCGAGAGATGTACTATTTGACCCTGGAGTACATCATGTCCTGTACTTTTGTTTGCCATGTGATTAACATACCAGAAGCTGGGAAATTGACAATACGTCACTTTACTAGCGACTGCCTACTACCAGGTATCTTTAACATCAAGGACCACTTACTACAGGACCAAAAGAACCTGGAGGACTGGCTTACATTATGGGAAATGCACCTCAATGCCAAGAAATCCTACATACTATGAGTGAAGTCACGGATGTCCCATCTCTACCAGCTAAACAATTTAACACTAATGTCATGGCAGTCTTGGCACCAACCCATACCACAGAATCACCATAATTATCAGAGTTGGAATGGGGCACCCACATAGGCAATATGATTATGTAAACATTGACAACTCCACACTAGTATTAACTTGTACCAATCTACATCACTGCCCCACTTGTACCGCCAGTAAACATACATCTCGCTTGTCAGGTTAGGACCTAGGTCAACATTGGGATCTATTCCTCAAATCCGATATAGACAAGCTTGAGTGGATATAAAGAAAGACCAACCATTTCTTCACTAGGGTCTGTAGGGATTACCGGTACAGGACGAAGACTCTCCCCATCCCAACCCAATGATAAAAAGCCAGCAATTGTTAATTTGATGTAATGATTCAGATAGAGATAAAGGATAAATTATTGATACCTTTGACAGTAACATATTAACCGTGATTGGAGCAAGTCACTGGCTTAGATAACAAATATCACGCAATAAAAATCCTCTTTGTTTTGTATCTCTTCATGCCTTACATTCATCATCTCTTAGTATTCAAAGATATGAAAAGGGACATTTTTTTGTAAAGGAAGCTGCATATATTTATATCCAGTCTATTACAAGAGGGCTGTCCCTAATTTTGTGAGTATAGATGGTTGAGTTTCCAAAGTAAAAATGGTTTGAAGGGGCAAACCGGAGACATCTGTGATGAATTTTCAATGTCTTCAATGAAAATAGATTGCATTATTAGTTTTTGAGACCCAACAATGTCATCTGTTGTGCCAAATTAAACAAAATTATGTTTTAATGGTATCCTCAGCCCATAGTAGCCAGTGGTCAGAACAAGAGTTACCGGTTTAAATCTCCAGCCCTTAAGTACAACCCTGTACATTGCCATTCATGAAAGGATTTTGAGATCAATAATAAATATTATCATCATCACATCAAGTCGAAATACCTAGCTTTGTAGCATTAGGTTAAAACTATATATTTGTTACACTTATTGTATCGAACAATAAGAAATACAGCTTTTCAGCCACTTACTAAAACATACCTTGAGTGTCTGCCATCTGTACACATACTTGGGTATTCTAATTTCAGATTTGTCTATCTGCTAATATATTATTTTCAGAAATTGATTTTAAAGAAAATTTATTAAAATTGCAGCCACTCAGACATAAGCAGTCAAACCTGTGTAAGCAATCACTTTTATTAAGCAGCCACCTGTTTTAAGCATCTATATTAATTTTTGTATTTCTATGCTTTCAAGGTAAATTAACCTGTATTAAGCATCAATCTGTCTAAAAAGGCCACTTTTGCTTCTTCCTGGCTGCTTAAAACAGGTTTTAATGTAATAAATTTCAATTGAATTACTCATGAATAAAAGTCATATATATACTAGCATTATGATCCGCATAAAAGAAAACCCAGTACTATATTATTGTGAAATGTGTGCATCAGTCAGCAGTAGTTTTGATACCAATGCATGCAAGTGGTCTAGTGTAAATTTAAAAATTGTCTATGTTCCTCAAGAAAGATAATAGACAGTGGAAACAGTAAAATGGCATGCTGGTTAGAAAATTGCTTTGCCGAAAAGTGAAATATGTCGCAATAATTAGTGATGCCTTTAAATTTAAATGCTTGTGAGATAGGATGAATGCAAGCACTTCTGTAGTGGGCAAATAAACACCAACACATTATCAAGCACTGTGTAAGGCACTCATTGAAATATATTTCACTAGTAAAACTTTAATTAATCAATTTAAATCATCATATTTAGTATGTTTCATTTTGGGCATTCAAATGAGAAAAGATATGCAAAGAAAAATAATGATTTAGAGGAAAGTAAGATTTTGCAAAATTTTGTTAAAGAATTCAAATGCTTGGAGAATACCATTTCTGATAGTCAAGTGCTGACGTTTCCCTGTGCTTAAATGGCCTGTAGAGAAGCCTGGCTAAATGATCATATAAACTTGGTCACAAATAAAACTATTATAAGGATGTCGACAATTTTTGTCTTTGTCTCATTCTGCAGTTACGATTCTTATGGCTGTTTTACCTTATTAAAAAAAGAGGCCAACAGTCGGCTAAAAACTTATTGGAGCAAAAAATATCCCAAAATAAAAAAATGATTCCATTACATTTAAGGGATATAAATTTAATGAAGTACTACAGTTTCCTGTAATATTGGATAATTAATGGTAAGAACAATGTCGTGATCTTATAAGTGTTACTCTTTATTTTCCTGTTTGCTCGAAGCTTTTAAAATATTTCCCTGTTTTCTCTTTAGACATGTTTTTTTCTTAATGTAGAAAGGCCTGAATGCTTGGACTTTTTCCAAATTTCCAGGAAAAAAGTTCAGGTAGAGTTTTACATAAAAGAAATAACCATATCCATAATACAAGCAGTAACAATAATATTAATGTTAACTTAGTACAACACACATTACATTTTAAAGCCCCAACATCTGATCAGACTATCGGATGTAAATTAGTTACTCTGCAGGGCATGTTTTATCAACTAGGAGTGTATAATATGGTCTAACAATAGAACAGTTGTAATAGCAGACAGCAAAATGCAGAAGGTTTACATTGTAACTGATACAGGAATGTTGACTGGGGTCAATATCACATCCCACGTTAGCATTAGGGGCTTCAGGATCTTTGGTTAATCATTATCAGGTATTTACTGTTTTATCAATGTTATTAAGTGATTAGATAATGTTGTTGATTGATATCAAAGTAATAATGTATATGAACATATGTGTCTATTTATTTTAAAAAAACCCCACAATTCAAGCATTATAATCAGTCTAACAGAATGCCCCAAATCCCATATATTCAAGTTGGTTTAGCCCATTATGAATCATTCAGTACATTTTGGAGGCAAATTAAAAATACATAGATATAAATATTAAGAATGTTACATTTTATGTGCTGATATTTTTGTCACTTTTAGTGACGGAAAATCAGAACTTGCAATTATATTCACACTTGGATATCATTGGAAGGCGAGCAAAGCTCTGACTTCCTTAGCTGTCGTGTAGCTCTAGCAATCTGTTATAAAGGTAATGTATGGCAAGAACCGCCATATTCATCTGACCGATAAAGTAGTTCACAAGTTTCAAAACGCATTTGCCGTAGAAGAGGACGTATTATACACCAAAAGATACAAAGTTTTTTTATTTATTGCGATTTTTTTTTTTTATAAAAAAATTCAAAGATACGATTGGTGAAACATACAATTTCCATTTATTCTATATAGGTATATTCTCTGACAATCAGGAACATTTTGTGCTGAATGCGTTTCGTTTTCCATAAATCATTACTATTGAACTGGATTAAAATTGACTGGAGTTGTAGCACAAAATATATGATTGCCAGACTGATAATGATTCATGGAAAAACAAAATCTGGAGTTGAAGTTAAAATATAATATATATATATATCTGGAACTGAATCATTGAAATTCTTGCTTGAGGAGCTGGACAAGTTAAGAGTTCAGATGACTCATTTGATCAATACTCTATCGAAAAGTCAAATGTCAGAATATGAAGGTTTGTTTGTCAAGCTTTTATATAGGTTGTTCATATTGATGACTTTTATGTGAAGATGTGGAAAGGATTCCTGGACCACCACGTTACCAGTTTACAAAATTCCCTGTAAATGGCAATGTTCACCAGGGTCATCGAATATTTAGTAAATTTTCACAGGGGAGACAGTGTGTACCATGTTGTTCAGCATTTTTTGCAAATACAATATTAAAACCGTTTGATAGGTACTGTTGGAAAAGTATTGATATGGACTCTGTATTGTATGCAGGAGATTATTTATACAGATACACAAAAGAAATATCAAACACACCACATTCTTTTCTAAATCCCAATGAATTGCCTTCTTACTTAACATATCAGAAATCTAACTAAGTTTTCCAATTTCCAGAACCTACATTTTCGAATTAACACAAACAGCGAGCCTTCCCTCAGGCCTTTGAGGCCTTTGATATTAATACTGGATGTTATTGATAAAAAAGTAATTACCAACACTTTGTTGAATATATACGAAATTAGACTAATGTTGATGTGATTAAAAACTGCAAAAAATATTTTTTTCGACACAATACCTCAAATCATACCTTGGATACAAAGGTGTGTGTGATAGAGATTGTGCTAATAATAAACTTTAACTAATTGTGTTGTTTTATCATGCATTTGTATCAACTGTAAATTATAAATTGTGGTGGTTATGAACAATGTCAAGGCCGTGCATATCAAAAACAAAATGAAAAGTAAAGAAATAATTAAAATTTGGTTCCTGTCGTAACAATGTAAAACAGGAAGGGAGATAAAACACTTCAACTTCATTAAAGCAGAAATGAATAAATCAGTTGTAATTGAGAATATACAGATAATTAATTAAGAAAAAGACCAGACATTGTTTTTTATTTGGTAATTTAAGTCACTTTCAAAAGCTTTCATTTGACAAAAGCCTTATATACATATTCATGATTTTCCTAGCGAAAACACTATGTTTAGTTTGAATCTAAAACTAGCATTTCTGTTTGATGTGATATAATACACATGTTAAATGATTCATTCACATGCCACCATAAATTGGACATTTTTTAATAAAGAAGAGGAAAAATTATATAATTGAATTAAATATGGTGATATATATATACTGTTGGTGATTAAAAAAAGGATAATAGAAGGAATTACTTAAAAGTTTGGTAAGTCTTGCATGATTTGTAGTTTGTATTTAACTATTATATCTAAAATATAGCCATGTGAGCTACATACAGCATGCCAGTTTGTTTACAAACATTGGTCACATGACAAATATTGACTAGTTTGCTCCTCACCCAAAATTCAAATTTCTCTGTAACTGATTGTCTGTTGAAAGCAATAAGTTATACATTATTGCAGATTTTATTCTGAAAATTTCTGGAACTTTGAGTGATATTAAGACTATGTTGCATGACAAATTTCAAATTTTTCAATCCATGAATTTATTTTAGATTAGAAAATTACTCTCTCAGATATGAATGAGTTTTGGAAAATAAGGGAAAACACTCCCACCGCCATTACCTTCCTTTTATACTCAGGTTGGGTCTTTAAGCTATTATTCATTTAATTAGGAGAGCTATTCTACAAGCCGGGTTGCCATTGGTGTCACGCCTCGATTAAAGTTTTGTGTGCAATAATATATATTAGTTTTTTATTTAAACATCACACAAGAAGCCCCATTCACCAACTTGTCAATTCTGATTAAAGTTTTGCGTGCATGTACCATCAAGTCCATATCTCACCAACCACTCGATGTGTTTGGTGAAAATTTCAAACAAGAGTTACTAGTTGTGAAACCTACTACAATAACTAAGTTTAAAAATAATCCTTGCTTAAAATTATTACCCTTATAAGACTTATAAATTGAAGTTAAAGTTTTGGGTGCAAGTACCACCAAGTCCATATCTCATCAACCACAAAATGTATTCGACGGAAACACAGTGGTTACTTCTAAGTCACCCAACATACTAGAATAACTAAGTTTGATAACTCTTCAATGCTTAACTGTGGTGCAAAAATGGCCATATTTGTTTTGTGTGCAAGTATCATTAAGTCTTACTCTTTATCTCCCTAATCACTTAATGTATTTGATTGAAACTTCACACCAGAAATCCCAATCATCAAACCTACTTTATAACTAATTTTGATAACTTGTGCATGAATTTAATCCAAATTATGACCCTAGTTTTATTTAGAAATTCTGGTTAAAGTTTTTTGTACAAGTACCATCAAGTTCATATCTCACCTGTCCAATCTTGCAATGTATTCGGTGGAAACTTCACACAAGACTTCCTAGTCTTACAATTTATATTATGGCTAAGTTAGCTAACTCTTGCATGAATATAATCCAAACTATGGCCCTAGTTTGACTTAGAAATTCTAGTTAAAGTTGTGTGTGCAAGTAACATCAAAGTCCAATCAATCAATATATTTTGTTGTGGTAATGTTACTTAAGGCTTTGCGGTCAAGAAATTAAAGTTGGATAACTCTTGCCAGATTCTTTTCGCAAATTATAGCCCTTGTTTGACTTGGAATTTCTGATTGAAGTCTATATCTCGCTCAGCAACCACTGCATGTATTGGATTGAAACTTCATACAAGGTTAAGCAGTTAAAAGACTCACTCAGTATAGTAAGTGTAAGGTAATTTTTGTTACTTGGAATGGTCATCAAACTCGATCAAAGTTTGGACTTTGTGACAAATTCATGATTCAAATAGTCTAGCGTATAGGCAGCTATTGTTTAATTTTTTTCTCTTGTTCTTGCTACCCTTCTTATTCATGCTTCTATTACACCTGAACCAAAGGCTCACAGGTAAAATTTTGTGATTCCCCTGTACCAATTGTAATATTCCAGATGACATATATGCCATATTTCTATGTCACAAACACATACAAAGAAAAAAATAATACAAAATATCTTAAATTTTAAAATATTTGTTTAAAAATGATTTTGTCAATAATTTTAAAGATCAAAGTCACAATTTAACTTTGACAACTCTTTCAGTCTGTCTGGTATGTAACTTTGTCACCTAAAGTTAAATTTAAAAAACACTTGAATCAGTTCATCAGTTTGACACGGCAACATGTGTGGCATAAGACCCACACCCATTTCTCACCAAAGGTGAAGGACACACTTTGAGTTTGTTTGACAACACGTTTAGTCTGTGTGAGATTTCGTATCTGGCCTGTAACTTTGTCATACATGGATGGATTTCAAAACCACTGGGCTCAATTGATCAACATGACATGAAGAAGTGTTGTGTGTAAGACCCAGAACCTTTCCAATAAGGTCAAGGTCACAATTTCAATGTGTTTGGATATTTCGTGTCTGGTCTGTAGCTTTGCCTGATATGGAGGGATTAAACTTGGCTCAATCGATCACGATGACATGATACTTGTCATGTGTAAGACCCAGACCTGTACCACAGAGATCAAGGTCACACTTTGAGCTTGTCTGACAACACTTTGAGCCTGTTTAAGATTTCAAGTCCTGTCATACATGGATGGATTTCAAAAACACTTGGCTCAATTTATCAATTGATCAACATGACATGACCACATGTTGGATATAAGACCCAGCTCCTTACCTCAAAGGTCAAGGTCACACTTTTAATTTGTTTGATATTTCATGTCTGGTCTGTAACATTGTCTTACATGGAGGAATTTTTTAAATAGCTTGACACAAGTGTCACCTGCATAACCTATATAAATACCCAGACCTTTACATCAGATGTCAAGGTCAAGGTTACACAAAGGTAAAGGTGACACTTTAATGTAAAAAAACATGAAATTGCGT
Source organism: Panopea generosa (assembly GCA_029582155.1). Classification (NCBI taxonomy): domain Eukaryota; kingdom Metazoa; phylum Mollusca; class Bivalvia; order Adapedonta; family Hiatellidae; genus Panopea; species Panopea generosa. The sequence goes on from CM055907.1 coordinate 36,901,116, forward strand.
GTCTACAGGTAGTCTAAAACATCCATTCCATTACTCTTGATATTCATGGATACATATAAATCACTACCTATTATAAAATATATTTCTATTTTCACAGACCATTTGTGGGGGTGGGGACACTTACCAGTGACATTACTATTTTGATTTTAAGACTGAGATATAAGTTTATATAAGTAAAAAAAAAGGAAGAATAGCATTTTACACATACACCTAAAATTTATTTGGGCAATTAAAAATGAAATGGCTCCTAACTTTTCTAAACCAGGATGAAGTAAAAAGTATATCATATAGCTGATGAATGGGTGATTGCAAAAGTTCAGCTATTCATTGAATAATGAAATGAAAAATAATATTGTTCTAAAACAAATTTGCTAGAACCAGGCTAGATTATAAAGACTAACATGGGTTTATGAGGCAAATTCATGTTTAAATTTAAGACCATTCTCTGAGTACACATAAAGACTTCTGTGATGTAATTGGCTATCATATTTGCTCTTTGAGCTAATATTTCAGGTTCGAGTCCTGGCAGAAGTAATATTTGGAAAAGAAATGGTTTAAATATATTAAATTCCTTAGAAGCCAAGTGACAGAATACAACTGGAAGTAGAAATTAGTACTTTACCCAAGTGGTTATTAACTGAAATAGATGTGCCTGTTTGTGATACTGGCCCAATAAAGCCTCATATCACTATGGGCCAATATCAACAAGAGGCACGCCTATTACAGTTAATTACAGGTGTAAGGCCATACCAAATTGATGTCTTGGTCGTTGGATTTCCCGCCCCTGTTAAATTGGTTTTGAGAAAAAAAAAAAAAAAAAAAAAATGCCGCATCATTTCAAAAAGATTTAAAAAAAATAAAAAGCAATTTTTTTCAGAAAAAAAAAAATAAAAATCCTGCACCTATTTGAGAAAAAAAAAAAATAAACGTGTATTTTCCGTAAACAGTCCTTTATTTTGGTTATGACCTTCCCTTTCAAGCGTTTGTTGCCATAATTGTTTGATTGACGTGGAGTAAATGTGCGTACTTGCTTAATTTTAACTTCAAGTCGTCTGTCGAAGATGAGAATATGTTCTGAATGAAATACACCTGCGCTGCGTTCAGTTAGGTTAAACGTTTGATAACGTTAGCTTACGTATTTTCCAGGACACTGGCTCAACCTCACATAAGCACACAAGACGCAACAATTTTAAGGAACCAGACATTTGCTGTTTAACGGTGCTGAACGCAGCCCAAGAGTATATTGTTACTTTATAAATTTTTGCGTAATTTTAATTATTAAAGATAGAAAAATCAAAACTTGCTACAAAAACCATCGATACATAAATACATGTATGTCGAAATAATTTTCTAACAAAGACTCGATATTTACTCGATTTATTTTATGTCTTTGGTTCTACTACACGTTGTTAAAAAAAGTTCAAAATGACACAGCACGACTAATTGGTATACCAAAGATGATCTTTAACACGTCCGAAACTTTTAGAAGTGCGACTTGAACTTTGAAGCACAACTGGGACACAAGACTAAAAATAAACAATCTGAAAAAACTGTGAAATAGAAATGACACAAAATCGTTTCTGAAATAGTTACAGTATTTATTCTTTCTACATATCAATGCAATTATAATTATTAAATCATTTGCAAACTAGACATTGAACGTTCCTAGGCAATAAATTATAACACAAGGAAATTCTTGTTGAATCTCCAAGGAATTTATACGTCGCGAATCGTTCGCCATTTTCTTGTGTAAGGTACTGAGGCGCGCATGCGCGACTTTCTTATCTCGGTTTAAACACCAGGCTATTTTCCGGTATTTGCCGTGTTGTTTTTTTTATTGGACGGGAAAACCCCGGGATCAAAGTGGATATTTTCTATACAGCAACTATCTACATAAGCACTTGATAATAAAGTTAAAAAGTTTATATACACCAGGAAGTTAGAATGCTACGTTTAAAAAAGGTTTAACCAAGGTTTGTCATCTGTTATTCTGTCCTGGAATTTAACCATAGGATTTGTGATAACTTCAGAGACCATTACCACTACATGTACATTATATTAAGCCAGATTGTGAACTAAAATTCTGGTCTATTGATTGATGGTGGCCGTCTGTCTTTCAACAATAACTGACATACATTTAAGTTAGTTAATACTTGAAACTATGAATGATGAATCTTACATACTCATGTTGCTTACATCAATACCTATAAATTGATTGCTACAGTTTTAGGGTTATTTAATGAATTAAATGGATGGTTCAAATAAAGATTAATAGAAGAAATAGAAAAAGACAGTTATAAAGACTGATTAAAAAAGTATCATTTTTATAACAAATAAAAAAAAATAATTTCGCCTCTGTTTTTCAAATAAAAAATCCGAAGATCAAACTAAAATAAAAAAAATTCGCTCGCTCGCCCCTTTTTTTCAAAACAAAAATCCAAAGACCAAGACATCACTTTGGTGTGGCCTAACTAGAACTTTTTTGTATATTTAGCAAAACAATAGTTTTTAAATTGAATATGTGGTTTATTTTTATGCCCCACCCCCAAAATTTTGGGGTGGCATATAGTAATCGCAGTGTCCATCCGTCTGTCCTTCCGTCCAGTTTTTCCTTTCCGGCCTGTATCTTTGACATGCACAGATGAATTTTGTTGATACTTGGTACTGGTACAAATGATCAACATAACATAACAACGTGTCGCGAGTAAGACTGACAACCGTTCCTCAAAGGTCAAGGTCACAATTTGAGTTTGTTTGAATGCATTTTGAATCTGTGTGAGATTTCGTGTCTGGCCTGTAATTTTGTCATGCATAGATGGATTTTAATGATACTTGCTACAACTGATCAACATTACATGACGACATGTCGTGAGTAAGACCCATACCCGTACCTCAAAGGTCAAGGTCACAATTTAACTTTGTTTGACAACACTTTCAGTCATTTTGACATTTCTTGTCCAGTCTGTCGTCTATGGATAAACTTTAAAAAACACTTGGCTCAGTTGATCAACATGACATAATTAAGTGTCGCATGTAAGACCCAGAACCTTTCCTCAAAGGTCAAGATCACACTTTCAATTTGTTTGATATTGTGTGTCTGGTCTGTGACTTTGCCTTTAACTTGGCTCAATTTATCAAGATGACATGACGACATGTCATAAGAAAGACCTTGACCCATATTTCAAAGGTCAATGTCACACTTTAAGTATGTATGACATCACTTTGAATCTGTTTGAGATTTCAAGTCTATCCTTTAACTTTATCATACATGGATGGATTTCAAAAACATGTGGTTCAATTTACTAACAATTGATCTGTAACTTTGTCTTACATTTAGGGATTTTAAAATAGCTTGATACAAGTGATCAGCATGTCATGATGATGTTTCAGCAGAATTAAACAGCTGAAATACCCAGACCATTAAATCAGATGTCAAGGTCAAGGTTACACAAAGGTCAGGATCATGCTTTAATGTTAAAAAACATGAAATTGCATGTCTAGTCTGAAACATCAGTTCATTACACTTTATATTCATGGATACATCACTATCTATTATAACATAATTAATTGTTATTTTTTCAATGACCATTAGGGGGCATGCGACACTTACCAGTGACATTTCTTGTTTATTGTTACTTTTTGTTTTATCATTATTTTTTATTATGCCCCCCAAAATTTTTGGGGTGGCATATAGTAATCGCAGCGTCCGTCCGTCCTTCAATCTGTCCGTCCTTCCGTCCGGTATTTCATGTCCGGCCTGTATCTTTGCCATGCATAGATGGATTTTGTTGGTACTTGCTACAAATGATCAACATAACATGACGACGTGTCATGAGTAAGACCCACACCCGTACCTCAAAGATCAAGGTCACAATTTGAGTTTGTTTGAATACACTTTGAGTCTGTGTGAGATTTCGTGTCCGGCCTGTAACTTTGTCATGCATAGATGGAGTTTAATGATACTTGCTACAAATGATCAACATAACATGACGACGTGTCGCGAGTAAGACCCACACCCATACCTCAAAGGTCAAGGTCACTATTTGAGTTTGTTTGACAACACTTCGAGTTTGTTTGAGAATTTGTGTCCGGCCTGTAACTTTGTCATGCATAGATGGATTTATAAATACTTGCTACAAATGATCAACATTACATGACAACATGTCGCGACTAAGACCCACACCTGTACCTCAAAGATCAAGGTCACAAGTTTGAGTTTGTTTGAATACACTTTGAATTTGTGTGAGATTTTGTGTCCGGCCTGTAACTTTGTCATGCATAGATGGATTTTAATGATAGTTGCTACAAATGATCAACATAACATGACGACGTGTCACGAGTAAGACCCACATCCATACCTCAAAGGTCAAAGTCACTATTTGAGTTTGTTTGACAACACTTCGAGTTTGTGTGAGATTTCTTGTTCGGCCTGTAACTTTGTCATGCATAGATGGATTTTATAAATACTTGCTACAAATGATCAACATAATATGACAATGTGTCGCAAGTAAGACCAGCACCCATACCTCAAAGGTCAAGGTCACAATTTGAGTTTGTTTGACAACACTTTGAGTTTGTGTGAGATTTCGTGTCTGGCCTGTAACTTTGTTAGCATAGATGGATTTTAATGATACTTGCTACAATTGATCAACATAACATGACGACGTGTAGCGAGTAAGACCCACACCCTTACCTCAAAGGTCAAGGTCACACTTAGAGTTTGTGAGATTTCATGTCTGGCCTGCAACTTTGTCATGCATAGATGGATTTTTATAAATACTTGTTATAAATGATCAACATAACATGATGACGTGTTGCACTTTATACCAAAACTCCCTCTTCAAAGGTCAAGGTCACAATTTAACTTTGTTTGACAACACTTTCAGTCATTTTGACATCATGTCCGGTCTGTCATCTATGGATAAATTTTAAAAACACTTGGCTCAGTTGATCAACATGACACAATTGAGTGTCGTATGTAAGACCCAGAACCTTTCCTCAAATAGCAAGGTCACACTTTCAATTTGTTTGATATTGTGTGTTTGGTCTGTGAGTAAGCCTTTAATTTGGCTGAATTTATCAAGATGACATGACGACGTGTCATAAGTAAAACTTAGACCCATACCTCAAAGGTCAAAGTAACACCTTTAGTATGTATGACAACACTTTGAATCTGTTTGAGATTTCAAGTCAACCCTTTAACTTTATCATACATGGATGAATTTAAAAATCACTTGGCTCAATTTATCAACAATTGATCTGTAACTTTGTCTTACATTTAGGGATTTTAAAATAGCTTAACACAAGTGATCAGCATGCCATGATGATGTTTCAGCAGCATTTAACTATTGAAATACCCAGACCATTACATCAGATGCCAAGGTTACATAAAGGTCAAGGTCACACTTTAATATAAAAAATATAAAATTGCGTGTCTCGTCTGAAACATCAGTCAATTACTCTTTATATTCATGGATACATGCGACACTGACCAGTGACATTTCTTTTTTCATTATTCATTTGATTTTATATGCTGGTAGAGCATACGTCTCGCAAACAAAGGGTTGTGAGTTGATCACAATGAGAGATGTCATTCTAATGTTTGTTTTGTATGATATAATAGTTAGATTACCTCTTGCCTGTCAGTTTTCATTGTCATATCTCTCCAAATGAGAAACGTTGACCTAATGCTCTGTTCCACAAAATATATTTACACTGTCATATTTCTCCAAATGACACAAGAAGACCTACTGCTGTTTTGTGTAATAAATTGATGTTGTAGTGAGACAATCACTTGCCTGAAGATTTACACTGTCTTTTTTCTCCAAATGACACAAGTCGACCTATTGCAGTGTTTCAAATAATTTATTGATGTTATAGTGAGACAACCACTTGCCTGAAGGTTTACACTGTCATATATCTCCAAATGAGAAACGTTGATGTAATGCTGTGTTCCACATAATATATTCATGTTAGTGAGACAATCACTTGCTTGAAGGTTTACACTGTCATATATCTTCAAATGAGAAATGTTGACATAATGCTGTGTTCCACATAATATATTGATGTTAAAGTGAGACAACCACTTGCCTGAAGATTTACACTGTCATATATCTCCAAATGAGAAACGTTGACCTTATGCTGTGTTTCACATAATATATTGATGCTTTAGCTAGACAACCACTTGCCGAAAGATTTACACTGTCATATTTCTCCAAATGACACAAATCAACGTTATGCTGTGTTCTATGTTATATATTGATGTTAAAGTGAGACAACCACTTGCCTGAAGATTGACACTGTCATATTTCTCCAAATAACACAAGTCCACATATTCCTATGTTTTATGTTATTTATTGATGCTGTAGTGAGACAACCACTTGCCTGAAGATTGACACTGTCATATTTCTCCAAATAACACAAGTCAACATATTCCTATGTTTTATGTTATTTATTGATGCTGTAGTGAGACAACCACTTGCTTGAAGATTGACACTGTCATATTTCTCCAAATAACACAAGTCAACACATTCCTATGTTTTATGTTATTTATTGATGCTGTAGTGAGACAACCACTTGCCTGAAGATTTACACTGTCATATTTCTCCAAATGACATAAATCGACCTATAGTTGTATTTTATGAAATATATTGATGTTGTAGAGAGACAACCGCTTGTCTGTAGATTTACATTGTCATATTTATCCAAATGACACAAGTTGACCTAATGATGTGTTCCACATAATATATTGATGTTGTAGTGAGACAACCACTTGTCTGAATATTCTCCAAATGACACGAGTCGACCGATTGCTGTGTTTTATGTTATTTATTGTTGTTGTGGTGAGACAACCACTTGCCTGAATATTAACAGTGTCGTATTTCTCCAAATCACACAAGTCGACATATTGCTGTATTTTAGGTAATATATTGATGGTGTCGTGAGACAACTACTTGCCTGAATATTAACAGTGTCATATTTCTCCAAATGACACAAGTCGACATATTGCTGTATTTTATGTAATATATTGTTGTTGTAGTGAGACAACCACTTGCCTAAGATAAACAGTGTCATATTTCTCCAAATGACACAAGTCGACCTATTGTTGTGTTTTATGTTATATATTGAGGTTGTAGTGAGGCAACCACAATCACTATATAACATAAAACACAACACAATGTAGACTTTTGTCATTTGGAAAAATATGACACTGTTAATGTTCAGGCAAGTGGTTGTCTCACTATAACTTCAATGTATTACATAAAACACAGTCAATGGTCGACTTGTGTCGTTTGGATAGATATGACATTGTAAATATTCATGCAAATGGTTGTTTCACTCTAAAAGCAATATATTACATAAAACACAGCAATAGGTCGATTTGTGTCATTTGGAGAAATATGACAGTGTTTATCTTCAGGCAAGTGGTTGTGTCACTATAGCATCAATATATAACACAAAACACAACAATAGGTCGACTTGTGTCATTTGATTAGATATGACAGACGAAATCTTCAGGAAAGTGGTTGTCTCACAAAAAAATCAATATATAACACAAAACACAGCAAAATGTCGACTTGTGTTATTTGGTGAAATATGACTGTGTAAATCTTCAGGCAAGTGGTTGTCTCACTACAACATCAATATATTAGCTCCACGGACTTTCAGCTGGATCCAGATGATTTATGAGGGTGAACCTATGTCTGAAATCAGTTGGAAATTTTACCCAATCCATAGAAGCCAGTTTCTGTTAGCTGCACGGATTTTCGGATGAGTTAAAAGGGTGAACCCATGGCTGAAATTATTTGCAAATATTACCTAATACATGCTAGCCAGTTCCGGTTGTCGCCACGGACTTTCAGCTGGATCTAGATGAGTTATGAGGGTGAACCGTTGGCTGAAATTAGTTGGAAATATTACCCAAGCCATACTAGCCAGTTTCTGTTAGCTCCTCAGACTTTCAGCTGGATCCAGATGAGTTATGAGGGTGAACCCATGGCTGAAATTAGTTGGAAATATTACCCAATACATGCTAGCCAGTTTCGGTTATCGCCCTAATAATGGTTGTAGGGACATTTTCATCAAAATACTTTTATATAGGAGATGAATATACTTTAAAAAATGGGGTTTTGGGATTTGACCCAGGTTTCATATAGGGTCAATTAGGTTTTTTAAGGGCTAAAATCAATACCTTAACCCAGGCTTAACAAAAAAATTGTGTAAAGTAAAAAAAAATGATATTTTGGGGTCTTGGGTTAGGGTCTCTGGGTCTTTTTTTAGATCACAATAGCACAGGTTCCAGCAAGTAACGGTATTTTTTACAAGCCCCAGGATGGAAAACCTAAACCCAGGCAAAAAAAATACCAAAAAAGTGAGTAACTTCTGGATTTTCTGGATCTCCGAACTTAAAGTTCAAAAATGTGATGTAGTAACACGTTATTGGATGACAAAATTTTTCTAGATGACTTGGGTTAAATTTGAATATACCATTCGAAAGGAACATTTGTGGAACTTTTCAGAGCAATATGTTCATAATTGGCAAAGATATGAACGATTTTCCAATTTCTTATGATTTTTTTTTTCAGAAATATTTTCATCAAATTTCATTGGATTTGGGATCATTTTCAAATGACCTTTAATGACCTTTCAAGGTCATTGGGCCTAATAATTTTGGTACCATGGTGAAAGGCTTGAATTGATCTTTCCGACAATATATAGCGTTATAGCCTTGTGGCACGGCACCAGGCATTTATGGAGGCTCGAACTTTGTCAAAAATGGCAAAATCGGACCAAATCGGCAAAAATCGTCAATTTTGAAATGAGTTGTATAAAAAAAGTTATTTTTTAACATGGTAAGAACAAACTTGCCTTTAATTGACGAGATCTAACTAACAAACAAACAAAAATAGACTATAGGTCTATTATTCAATTTTTTCAACGTGCACGAGCACACGCTTCAGATTAATTAACAAAACTCGACGCTACTTTGTCAGGCTCGTCAAGACCTTTCAACAGATACCCAACTTGAAAAAATCGGATCGGAAATGGCCTCTCGGCTCAGGTTCGATCCTTTTTTGATCCTCCGGCTGACCATAGGTCAGTTGGGGTTAAGGTTCTACTGGCTAAACGGTTTGAGATAACCATTATAGTTTAATACAAAAGTTGCTCATTATTAAATCGAGGGCTTGGCGCAAAACTATTGTAACTAGGTTTTTGCAAATTGTTCAGGAGAAGGAAAAAACTGTTTTTTATATTCGTCTTTAGATATTTTTGCAAATAGTTTTCAAATTCAAATGAAAACTGCATTACTTACATTATTAACAAGTGTTATCAATTAAAGCTTTAGTATTACTTGATTTATTTGTAAAAGTTTGAGTTACAATAGTGTTGCGTTGAAAATTCAATAAAACTGAATTTATATTTGGTGCAAAACTATTGTAACTCAAGTTACAATAGTTTTGCACCAAGTTTTACGAGATAAATAATTAATTTCTAAGTTTAAAAATATTGTAACTCAATATAAAACTGTTTAAAATTATGTTGTTATTAATCCAAAATCAATTTTAATTCTATTAAAGTTTAACACAAACATATAAGAAGTATTGGAAATAAAGAAAAACATATACAAAAGTATATAAAGTTGTATTATTTATGTTTTAGCCTATAAATACAATAATTTTGATAGTTCTCATGTTAACAAACAATTAACCTATGTCATTAACATTATAAAGCATAATATTTCAGTTATGAAAGTATTAAATTATGTTAATATAAGTAAATATATAAAATTATATTTCCAAATTAGTATTTAAATTGTGTAAATTTATATAGTATGCAGATACTATCTGGACCACAATATAATAGTAACTAACTGTCATGTTTAAGGATGCGACATTTTGATATAAATAACCAGTAAATATCAAACAAGATAATAAAACTGTTGTTTTCAGTCTTATAAAAAATATTGGTGAATTTTTACCTAGGGTGCAATAGGCAGTTGAGATCAAATTGCATACTACATGATTGTTTTGGTTAAAACCTCATTTATAGACAGACAAATAGACAAAAAATAAACCTGTGTTTTATTCAGTTAAAAATTTGGAAAAAGTTATCGTTTAAATTTAAACAAGCAGTAAGTGGGTACTGTGCCCCATGGGCCGACTATACCAACATCACTAACAACTGTACCATCTACATTTGTCATACTGACTCCAATTCCAACTGCACCTTCAAAATCCATCATACCAAATTAATAACACCTTTTAGTCTTCATACATGTACCAACTCCACCACCATGGTACTGTACCCTTTACACCCACAAACTAACATCATAATACCCACTGTACCCTATACAACCACCATACAAACATCATCAACTTTACATTCTACATCTAGTATACTAGCACCATTTTCAACTACATCCTCAACATCGTCCAAACCAAATCCATAAGACACTGATCCTTTATATTCATTACATGTATCCACTCCATCGCCATACCAACTCAACTATCCACTGTACCTTCAACATCCACCATACCAACCCCACTTCCCATTGCATCCACTACATCCATCATACTGACCTAATTAACCACTGAACCATTACACCCACCAATCCAGTACCATTATCCACTGTACATCTACATTCACTTTATGAACTCCAATGTTCCCTCTACATTACTTCAGTATATAGGTAATGTATTCTCTCTACCAACCATTATCTATAATACCAACCAGAACCTCATTACTTACTGTACCCTCTACACCCGCCATTCAAACTGAACTACATACTGTACCTTTTACATCAACAATACCAACATCACTACCACCTGTGCCCTAAACATCCACATACCAACTTCATTACTCACAATCCACATTATATCAACATCACTACCCACTTTACCCACTGCACCATACCAACATCGCTACCGTCTGTTTCATGGACACTACATCCACCATACCATCTCAACTCTTCACTGTTCCTTCTACATCCTCTATAATTCTTTACTTATTTCACTACTCACAACCCCCTAAATATCAACATCACTACCCATTGCAACCATTACATTCATTATACCAACTGCAACACCACTACTCAATGTCCACTCTGCATCCATATAACTACTCGCTGTACTAACTACATCCACTATACCATATCAACCATCTTAATCACCCATTGTTCCCTTTACACCCATAATACCAACTATACTACCAGCTGTACCCTATACAGCCTACATACCAACTAAACTACTAGCTTTAATATCAATACCCACCGTACCAACTACACTACCAGCTGTACACTTTATATTCGCATTACCAACTACACAACCAGCTGTACCCTCCACACCAAGAATACAAACTACACTACCAGCTATACCCTCCATACTCACAATACCAACTACACTACCAGCTGTACCCTTCATACTAACATTACCAACTACACTACCAGCTGTACCCTTTATACTCATATTACCAACTACACTACCAACTATACCCTCCATACTCACAGTATCAACTACACTACCAGCTGTTCCCTTTATACTCACATTACCAACTACACTACCAACTATACCCTCCATACTCACATTACCATCTACATTACCAGCTGTACCCTTTATACTCACATTACCAACTACACTACCAACTATACCCTCCATACTCACATTACCATCTACCCTACCAGCTGTTCCCTTTATACTCATATTACCAACTACACTACCAGCTGTTCCCTATCGTCTACACCCACCATATCAACTATACTACCAGCTTTACTGTCTACGACTACGATACCATCTACACTACCAGCTGTACTCTCTTCACCCACCATACCAACTACACTACTAGCTGTACCCTCAACATCCACCATAATAACTACACTACCAGCTGTACCTTCAACACCCACCATACCAACTATGTTTCAAGTTGTACCCTCAACACCCACCATACCAACTATGCTTCCAGTTGTACCATCCACACCCACTATATCATCTATGCTACAAGCCATACCCTCTACACCCACCATACCAACTACACTACCAGCTGTACCCTCAACACCCACCATACTAACTACACTACCAGCTGTACCTTCAACACCCACCATAGCAACTATGCTTCAAGTTGTACCCTCAACACCCACTATACCAACTATGCTTCCAGTTGTACCATCCACGCCCACTATATCATCTATGCTAAGAGCCATACCCTCTACACCTACCATACCAACTGCACTACCAGCTGTACCTTCTACACTCACAACACAAACAATGCTACCAGCTGTACCCTCTACACCAACAATATAAGCTACATTACCAGCTGTACCCTCTACACCCTATATATCGACTACACTACCAGCTGTAATGTCTACACCAACCATACCAACTGCACTACCAGCTGTACCTTCTACACTCACAAAACAAACAATGCTACCAGCTGTACCCTCTACACCCTATATATCGACTACACTACCAGCTGTAATGTCTACACCGACTATACCCACTACACTACCAGCTGTATCATCTACATCCACAGTACCAACTACAGTACCAGATGTACCCTCTACACCCACACAACTAACTATAGTACCAGATGTATCCTCTACATCCACCATACCCTCTACACTACCAGATGTACCCTCCACACCAACACAACCAACTATAGTACCAGATGTACATCTACCATACCCACTACACTACATGATGTACCCTCTACACCCACACTACCAACTATAGTACAAGATGTACCCTCTACACCCACACTACCAACTATAGTACCAGCTGTACCCTCAACACCCACCATACCAACTACATTACCAGCTGTACCCTCTACACCCACCATACCCACTACACTACCAGCTTTATCCTCTACATCCACAATACCAACTACAGTACCAGATGTACCATTTACACCCACACAACCAACTATTGTACCAGATGTACCTTCTACATCCTACATACCCTCTACACTACCAGATGTACCCTCTACACCCACACAACCAACTATAGTACCAGATGTACATACACCATACCCACTACACTACAAGAGGTACCCTCTTCACCAACACAACCAACTATAGTACCAGATGTATCTCTACACCCACACAACCAACTATAGTACCAGATGTACATCCACCATACTCACTACACTATCAGATATACCTTATTCAACCACACTACCAACTATAGTACCAGATTTACCCTCTACAACCATTATACCCCCTATACTACCAGCTGTACCTTCTACACCCACAATACCACCCACAGTACCAGCTGTACCCTCTACACACATCAAATTAATTCTGAGAAACCAAGGTTTATTGATATCTAAAATATATTGTTTTGGTTCTTTAACAGCCATTTTAAAATAATTAGATACAGTGTTGACTTCTAGTACTGATATATTAAAAAGAATAATACTGAGTGTACCAGGTAATTAGAATAATATCTCATTTTGGAAGTTTTCAAAAGGGATATATTGGTTAAGTAAAGTTATAATTGGTATACATTAAAAGTATGTTGAGTAATATTGTTCGATTGGACGGCCTTTTTATTATAAAAAAATGCAAACCAAACAATTCACTGCAAATTTTAATAATCAGATTTTTATGGCTCTTTTATAGCACAATTAATTATTAATCATCGATTTCATTGTCACTAATGTCCAAATCAATAAAACATTTAACATACTCATCTGACTAAATTACTTTATTATCAAATTAAAATGTTTTCAAAGATGAGTAAAAAAAAAAAAAAAAAAAAAAAGTCTCTATACCTGTATTCTTTCAAAATCTTGCTAGATTTTTCTGAACTATCATTTGAAACTAATGTATTGCAATATTCTTGGACTAAATAAAAGTGTGGTTATACAAGATAACTGGGTTTAATAAAATTTAAATTCAAGTTACAATAGTTTTGCACCAATATGAATAAAGGTCTCCAAGATATTATTTGGTGCAAAACTATTGTAACTCAAGTTACAATAGTTTTGCGCTAAAATATTAGTGTATTTGAGATACAATATTTTCACCAAAAGTGAATATCTTCAAAGTTATTTAATATATCAGGACCAAATTTTAACACAAGATGCACATTGTGAAACTACAGTAATTTATGCAAAAAAACGATTTTTGGAAAAAACGGAGTTACAATAGTGTTGCGCTGAGCCCTCGAAATACTCTACAATATATATGAAGTTGAACCCAATGCACGTGGCTCTCAGAATCGCGCATGTGCCATAGTCACCACCTCAGTTCTAGGTCCCGGGAATGACCTTGACCCATCGAATTCAGGTCAGTTGAGTACGGCAACCTTGAGAGCTATTCAATACCTGTGGATCAACACCAAGATCATTAAATTCCGACAAGAAATTGCCTCTGGGCAGGGGTTTGAACATGGCACCTAAATTTGCAAAAATTGGTCGGAATTGCACGGGTATGCACGGGGCGCGTTTCTGACTAAACGGTGGCAGATAGCTTACTACTATAAGAACAAAAGTTGTTTAAAATAACATTCTCTACATTCTATATGAACATGAACCCAATGCACTCGGCTCTCATTTTCCGGCACGTGCTATGATATAACCTAAGTTCGAGGCCCTCTGGCGGCCATTTTTTTCCAAAAAATATTATACCAACCTCAAGAGCTACTCAATAGTTGCCGATCCTTGTGTCGAGGTTGAAAACGCCCACGAATGACGTCAGAACCGGGGTTTGAACACGGCACCCCAAAGTGGCGCCACCTTTTTCGACTTAGCGCACGCAGCACGTGTGGGCACGGGCCGTTTCTGGCTAAACAAAAACAGAAAGCTGATCACTTTAAGAACAAAAGTTGCTCACAATCAGGTGTTCTACAACAAATATGAAAATGAACTCAATGCACGTGTCTCTGATTTTCTGGCACGGGTTACAAATTTTTGACCCGAGCTATAGGCATAGTGCCACCATTGCAAAAAGGAAGTGCTTCCGTGGGGTAGTCGCATAATGGCGGTTGTAAATAATCCTCAATTCTTCTTCTTTAAAAATGCATTTTCCTATTTTTAATGCTCATTTTTTTATTTGAATGGCATTATTGATGTATTTTGAACATTTTGATAGCATTGTCATGTTTGAATTGTGAATTTAGAAAAAAAAAATGATGCTTGGAAATTGGGGTATGAATTCATGATTTCGGAAGTCTACTTTCACTTTGTCACCAGTGTACACACTGAGCAGAAAAAAAATCTCTTATATGACACATGACCCCTACTTTTCTCATCATATTTTGATAGTGCAGAGGTTGACAAACAGTAAAATGTAGATTTCATTTCTTTCATTTGGGACCCTCTATGAATGACAAGCCTTCAAACTTTTATTATTTACTATAGAATAAAGAACAAAAATCAATGGTGGGGTTATACCTATAAGAGAGACTTGAGTGAAATGGGGGTGATTTTCCAAAATGTTAATTGTAGGTAAAATAACCTCTTTTTTACACTCTCATAGTATTAAATGACAAATTGGAGACATTTGCTTCATAAAAAAACACATTTTGGCAAGTGTATGCCTCAAATAAAGCATATATGTGCATATTTACATTGAAATTTCATGAAAAATCACAAAATTTTGAAGATTTTTTATTTTGGATGATTTAAATGTGCAATTTTTAGCATGTACATTGTATTGAATAATGTATTTTGGTAAGATAATGTCTTCACTGTATCATGAGACTGTTTTGGTGTAAAAATTTTAATGGAATTAGGTAAAAAAAAAATTTTTTTGGTAAAATTAGTCAAACACATCAAAATTGCATGTCGGTCAACATCTCGCGCCTTTATATAATGATCATGTAAAAAGTGGTATTTTGACAAAAGTTTCAGTATTTAATGCCTGCAACTTGGCAGTATTACTTCAAATTGGTAGTACTTAGCAAAAATGAGGTAATTATGAAATTAAAAAAAAAGAGTTTCCTTATAGGCATAGTGCCACCATTGCAAAAAGGAAGTGCTACCATGGGGTAGAATAAAGTATAAAATTTACTATAGAATAAAGAACAAAAATCAATGGTGGGGTTACACCTATACAAAAAGTATAAATTATTTTTTGAAACGGTAAAAATAAACTAGCCTTTATTAGACGAGATTGAGCTAATCAATAAACAAATTTACCCTAGGTCCCTTATTCCTTTTTTGCACGTGCACGTGCACGGGTTTGAATTTTTAAAAAAAAAAAAAATCGACGCCACTTTGTCAGGCTCGCCAAGACCTTTCCAACGATACCAAACTTCCGGACCGAAAATGCGAGCCCTTTTTGGCCTGCCGGCTGACCATATATGAGTTGTGGTTATGGCTCTACTGGCTAAACGGGTTGAGTTAGTCATGTAGTTTAAATACAAAAGTTGCTCAGTATCAAATTCTCTACAACATATGTGAAGCTGAACCAAATGCACGTGGCTCTCAGAATCGCACGCGTTCCAAGGTGACCATCTCAGTTCTAGGCCCCGGGATGACCTTGATCGGGTGTCCTCGGGTTAGTGAGGTTCGGCAACCCCAGGATCTATTCAATACCTGCCCAACGACACCAAGATCATCAAATTCCGACAAGAATTGGCCTCTGGGCAGGGGTTTGAACATGGTACCTCATAATTGACCAAATATGACGAAATTATTGAATTGCACGGGTATGCACGGGACGTGTTTCTGACTGAACGGAGACAGATAGCTTATCACTCTCAGAACAAAATTTGCTTTTAATTAAATTCTCTACAACATATTTCAACATGACCCTGATGCACGTGCTCCTCATTTTCCGGCACATGCTACCATATGAACTATGTTTGAGGCCCGCTGGCGACACCTGGCTGAAAAAAAAATTTCTAAAAATTTTGGCATCAACCCCAAGAGGACTCACACCACTATTATCTCCCTTGAGTACTCCGGACCTACAGATGAAGGAGGTAGAAATAAAACTTTAGTTCTATTTTACTTTTTTTATCAGGGCTTTGTACTCCAATGGTTTGTTTTTGCTAGCATGAGTTAAATGGTCAGGATTTTCAGAAATCACCACTGAAAATTTGATGCTGATACCAGCTTTCTGGACAATTCTATGTCATTTCAGAATTGTTGGTTCGAACCGCATCTAGGGCGAATAGTTGACATATTATTACTTTGGAAATTGATAGGTCTCACAAAAGCATTGAAATTATAAAAAAAAAAAACCTGGACAAGGTATGCTTTTTTCCCTTTATAATTGCATATCTTGAACCAGTGAAGAATTTGATCCCAGACACATGCTGCAGAATTTGATTTTTCACTCTGTTTTGGGCATAAATGTTACAATGGAGCCCTATGGGAAATATAATTGTGGTGTGAGACGAAGAGCTCATCAATACCTGTTGAACCCTTTGCTCTGGTTAAAAACGGCACAAAAATGACATCAGTGCCGGGGTTTGAACATGGCACCTGGATTCCCAACATGCACGTGGCGGCACGGGCTCGTTTCTGGCGAAACGGTGGTTGATAGCTTATTTGTTAAAGAAAAAAAGTTGCTTAAAATGGTCAGACCTACAATATATGTGAGAATAAACCCATACCTCGCGTTATTTAATTTTTCCGTGGCCCCTAAGGCTCCAGCCCGGAAATCTGACCCGCTGGCGCCGCCTAGCGGTGGAGACATTGGACCATTTAGGCATCCATAACCCTAGATCCCATTTATACCTACACATTGGAACCAAGTTCAACAAAATCGGTCAAAGAATGAACTCTTGGCAGCGATTTGAGCATGGCATTTGTTCTTTAAAAGTCACGGTACGGTATGTTTTTTAAGAAGTCAAAGTTTTCAACAAGTGCCACAGACCTTAATATTGGGTCTACAAATCTGATTTTTGTACCATTCTTTAGCGGAACATGTGTACGTCCAAATAATTTTGCAAAGTTCATTAACGACCAGTGCAGCACGTGCAAACATGGTCCCTAAGAGCTAAAATAAATTTTATTTTCACTCTTTTTGCTTTAGCGCACGGGATTCGAACATGCAGGGGTGGTTGTTGGTACTCGTTCAATTCGTACAGGGGACATCTAGGTAAACTCTGATACCCAAATTGAGGGGTTCCGAAAAGTATTTTCGAAAAGATCGCATACCGGCAAAAATTATTTTTTCAAAATTGTTCAACATCTGCATTTAATTCCTAACAGCAGGGGGTTGAATTTTACGTCATTCAATAATTAGGAGGGTTCGAGATCCCTAACTAAGGGAGCCCTTGGGGTTGAGGATGTACAACTTAGGGGACGTTTTACTAAAAAATTATTCGTCAGGGAAAACAAGTTAGAAATCTTTGATTTTTTTTAGGTGGTCATGTTCAAAACGTTATATCTCAACATTGCGATGCTTGATGTTTATAAACACTTTACCAATGAACGTATCTCCTCCTACTTAACATTTATTGAACTTCACCTTGTAGCCAACGGTCAAGGTCAATCTTGAATTTTCGTTGAAAACCAAGGCTATAAAAAGCGTTTAGAGCAAAAAAAGTATATTCAAACTGAAAATCTCGCTCTAGCAAACTATAGAAATCCATAGAACATGAATAAAGGAACATTTGTGGAACTTTTCAGAGCAGTATGTTCATAATTGGCAAAGATATGAACGATTTTCCGATTTTTTATGTTTTTTTCCGGGACATTTTCATCAAATTTCATTGGATTTGGGGTCATTTTCAAATGAACTTTAATGACCTTTCAAGGTCATTGGGCCTATTTATTTTGAAACCATGTTGAAGGGCTTGAATAGATCTTTCCGACAATATATAGTGTTATAGTTTTGTGGCACGGCATAAGGCATTTATGGAGGCTCGAACATGGCCAAAAATGGCAAAATCGGACCAAATCGGCAAAAATCGTCAATTTTTTAAATGAGTTATATTAAAAAGTACAAGTTATTTTTTTACATGGTAAGAACAAACTGGCCTTTATTTGACGAGATCTAGCTAACAAACAAAAAAAATCGACTCTAGGTCTATTATTCATTTTTTGCACGTGCACGTGCACGTGCTTCAGATTTATTAACAAAACTCGACGCTACTTTGTCAGGCTCGTCAAGGACTTTCAACAGATACCCAGCTTGAAAAAATCGGACCGGAAATGGCCTCTCGGCTCAGGTTCGATCCTTTTTTGGCCCTCCGGCTGACCATAGGTCAGTTGGGGTTAAGGTTCTACTGGCTAAACGGTATGAGATAATCATATAGTTTAAAGACAAAAGTTGCTCAGTATTAAATTCTCTACAACATATATGAAGTTGAACCCAATGCACGAGGCTCTCAGAATCGCACACGTGCCAGGGTGACACCTCAGTTCTAGGCCCCTGGAATGACCTTGACCCATCGAATTCAGGTCAGTTGAGTACGGCAACCTTGAGAACTATTCAATACCTGTCGAACAACACCAAGATCAATAAATTCCGACAAGAAATGGCCTCTTGGCAGTGGTTTGAACATGGCACGTAAATTTGCACAAATTTGTCGGAATTGCACGGGTATGCACGGGGCGCGTTTCTGGCTAAACGGTGGCAGATAGCTTACCACTCTAAGAACAAAAGTTGTTTAGAATATCATTTTCTACAAGAAATATGAAAATGAACTCAATGCACGAGTCTCTGATTTTCTGGCACGGGTTACAAATTTTTGACCCGAGCTATACAAAAAAGTATAAGTTATTTTTTGAAACGGTAAAAATAAACTAGCCTTTATTTGATGAGATTGAGCCAATCAAAAAAACATTTTAACTCTAGGTCCCTTATTTCTATTTTTGCACGTGCACGTGCACGGGTTTGAGATTTTTTTAAAAAACTCGACGCTACTTTGTCAGGCTCGCCAAGACCTTTCCAACGATACCCAACTTGAAAAACTCGGACAGGAAATGGCCTCTCAGTTCAGGTTCGAACCCTTTTTGGCCCGCCGGCTGACTGTATATGAGTTGCGGTTATGGCTCTGCTGGCTAAACGGATTGAGTTAGTCATATAGTTTAAAGAAAAAGGTTGCTCAGTATTAAATTTTCTACAACATATATGAAGTTGAACCCAATGCACTGGCTCTCAGAATCGCGCACGTGCCAGGTTAAACACCTCAGTTCTAGGCCCCTGGAATGACCTTAACCAAGCGATTTCAGGTCAGTTAAGTACGGCAACCTTGAGAGCTATTCAATACCTGTCGAACAACACCAAGATCATTAACTTCCGACAAGAAATGGCCTCTTGGCAGGGGTTTGAAAATGGCACTTAAATTTGCACAAATTTGTCGGAATTGCACGGGTATGCACGGGGCGCGTTTCTGGCTAAACGGTGGCAGATAGCTTACTACTCTAAGAGCGAAAGTTGTTTAGAATAACATTTTCTACAACATATATGAAAATGAACACAATGCACGAGTCTATGATTTTCTGGCACGGGTTACAAAATTTTTACCCGAGCTATACAAAAAAGTATAAGTTATTTTTTGAAACGGTAAAAATAAACTAGCCTTTATTTGACGGGATTGAGCCAATCAAAAAAACATTTTTACTCTAGGCTGCTTATTTCTATTTTTGCACGTGCACGTGCACGGGTTTGAGATTTTTTTAAAAAACTCGACGCCACTTTGTCAGACCCGTCAAGACCTTTCCATCGATACCCAACTTGAAAAAAATCAGACCGGTAATGGCCTGTCGGTTCAGGTTCGAACCCTTTTTGGCCCGCCAGCTGACTGTATATGAGTTGCGGTTATGGCTCTACTGGCTAAACGGGTTGAGTTAGTCATATAGTTTAAAGACAAAAGTTGCTCAGTATTACAATTTGTACAACATATGTGAAGCTGAACCAAATGCACGTGGCTCTCAGAATCGCGCACGTGCCAGGGTGACCACCTCAGTTCTAGGCCCCGGGATGACCTTGACCGAGTGTCCTCGGGTCAGTGAGGTAGGCAACCTCAAGATCTATTTAATACCTGCCCTACGACACCAAGATCATCAAATTCCGACAAGAATTGGCCTCTGGGCAGGGGTTTGAACATGGCACCTCATAATTGACCAAATATGACGAATTTGGTTGAATTGCACGGGTATGCACGGGACATGTTTCTGACTCAGCGGAGACAGATAGCTTATCACTCTAAGAACAAATGTTGCTTAGAATTAAATTCTCTACAACATATTTCAACATGACCCTGATGCACGTGCTCCTCATTTTCCGGCACGTGCTACCATATGATCTAAGTTTGAGGCCCGCTGGCGACACTTGTCGGCCATTTTTTTCTAAAATATTTGGCACCAACCCCAAGAGCTCCTCAACACCTGTCGAACTCTGTGCTCTGGTTAAAAACGGCACAACAATGACATCAGTGCCGGGGTTTGAACATGGCACCCCCATTCCCGACATGCACGTGGCGGCACGGGCTCGTTTCTGGCGAAACGGTGGTAGATAGCTTATTGTTAAAGGACAAAAGTTGCTTAGAATGGTCAGACCTACAATATATGTGAGAATTAATCCATACCTAGTGTTATTTATTTTTTCCGTGGCCCCTAAGGCTCCAACCCGGAACTCGGGCCCGCTGGCGCCGCCTAGCGTTGGAGCCATTGGACAATTTAGGCACTCAGAACCCTTGATCTCATTTATACCTACACATTGGTACCACGTTCAACAAAATCGGTCAAGGAATGAACTGTTGGCAGCGATTTGAACATGGCACTTGTTCTTTAAAAGTCACGGCACGGCATGTTTTTTAAGAAGTCAAAGTTCATCATTTTCAACAAGTGCCACAGACCTTAATATTGGATCTACAATTCTGATTTTTGTACCATTCTTTAGCGGAACATGTGTACGTCCTTGTTTTTACAACAAATAACTTTGAAAGATTCATAAACGACCCGTGTAGCACGTGCAAACATGGTCCCTAAGCGCTAAAATAAATTTTATTTTCACTCTTTTTGCTTTAGCGCACGGGGTTCGAACATGCATGGGTGGTTGTTGGTCTCGTTCAATTCGTACAGGGGACATCTAGGTACACTCTGATACCCAGATTGAGGGGTTCCGAGGAGTATTTTCGAAAAGATCGCATACCGGCAAAAAAAAAAAAATTTCAAAATTTTTCACCATCTGCACTTTATTCCTAGCACCAGGGGGTTGATTTTCACGTCATTCCTTAGCGATTACCAATGCCTTCAAAATGGATTTGCAATCTCCGAACTTAGAGTCCAAAAATGTGATATAGTAACACGTTATTGGCTGATACAATCTTTCTAGATGACTTGGGTTAAATATGAAGATACCATTCGAAAGATAAATGGATAACGAACACGTTGATGATATTCCCTAAGTTTCGTCTTTATTTTATATAGAGTCATGGCCCTTGAAAGTTCATAAAAAAAACTTTCTTTTTTTTTTTGTGGGTGGGGGGGGGGGGATGAAAAAGTCCCCAAATTACCCAGTTATTGTTGTGTATGACCTATGAGGTTGTAATATCTCAATAATTAGGAGGGTTCGAGATCCCTAACTAAGGGAGCCCTTGGGGTTGAGGATGTACACCTTAGGGGATGTTTTACTAAAAAATTATTCGTCCGGGAAAACAAGTTAGAAATCTTTGATTTTTTTTTAGGTGGTCATGTTCAAAACGTCATATCTCAACATTGCGATGCTTGATGTTTATAAACACTTTACCAATGAACGTATCTCCTCCTACTTAACATTTATTGAACTTCACCTTGTAGCCAACGGTCAAGGTCAATCTTGAATTTTCGTTGAAAACCAAGGCTATAAAAAGCGTTTAGAGCAAAAAAAGTATATTCAAACTGAAAATCTCGCTCTAGCAAACTATAGAAATCCATAGAACATGAATAAAGGAACATTTGTGGAACTTTTCAGAGCAGTATGTTCATAATTGGCAAAGATATGAACGATTTTCCGATTTTTTATGTTTTTTTCCGGGACATTTTCATCAAATTTCATTGGATTTGGGGTCATTTTCAAATGAACTTTAATGACCTTTCAAGGTCATTGGGCCTATTTATTTTGAAACCATGTTGAAGGGCTTGAATAGATCTTTCCGACAATATATGGTGTTATAGTTTTGTGGCACGGCATAAGGCATGTATGGAGGCTCGAACATGGCCAAAAATGGCAAAATCGGACCAAATCGGCAAAAATCGTCAATTTTTTAAATGAGTTATATTAAAAAGTACAAGTTATTTTTTTACATGGTAAGAACAAACTGGCCTTTATTTGACGAGATCTAGCTAACAAACAAAAAAAATCGACTCTAGGTCTATTATTCAATTTTTGCACGTGCACGTGCTTCAGATTTATTAACAAAACTCGACGCTTCTTTGTCAGGCTCGTCAAGGACTTTCAACAGATACCCAGCTTGAAAAATTCGGACCGGAAATGGCCTCTCGGCTCAGGTTCGATCCTTTTTTGGCCCTCCGGCTGACCATAGGTCAGTTGGGGTTAAGGTTCTACTGGCTAAACGGTATGAGATAATCATATAGTTTAAAGACAAAAGTTGCTCAGTATTAAATTCTCTACAACATATATGAAGTTGAACCCAATGCACGTGGCTCTCAGAATCGCACACGTGCCAGGGTGACACCTCAGTTCTAGGCCCCTGGAATGACCTTGACCCATCGAATTCAGGCCAGTTGAGTACGGCAACCTTGAGAGCTATTCAATACCTGTCGAACAACACCAAGATCATTAACTTCCGACAAGAAATGGCCTCTTGGCAGGGGTTTGAAAATGGCACGTAAATTTGCACAAATTTGTCGGAATTGCACGGGTATGCACGGGGCGCGTTTTTGGCTAAACGGTGGCAGATAGCTTACCACTCTAAGAACAAAAGTTGTTTAGAATAACATTTTCTACAACAAATATGTAAATGAACTCAATGCACGAGTCTCTGATTTTCTGGCACGGGTTACAAATTTTTGACCCGAGCTATACAAAAAAGTATAAGTTAGTTTCTGAAACGGTAAAAATAAACTAGCCTTTATTTGATGAGATTGAGCCAATCAAAAAAACATTTTAACTCTAGGTCCCTTATTTCTATTTTTGCACGTGCACGTGCACGGGTTTGAGATTTTTTTTAAAAAACTCGACGCCACTTTGTCAGGCTCGCCAAGACCTTTCCAACGATACCCAACTTGAAAAACTCGGACCGGAAATGGCCTCTCAGTTCAGGTTCGAACCCTTTTTGGCCCGCCAGCTGACTGTATATGAGTTGCGGTTATGGCTCTGCTGGCTAAACGGATTGAGTTAGTCATATAGTTTAAAGACAAAAGTTGCTCAGTATTAAATTCTCTACAATATATATGAAGTTGAACCCAATGCACTGGCTCTCAGAATCGCGCACGTGCCAGGTTAAACACCTCAGTTCTAGGCCCCTGGAATGACCTTAACCAAGCGATTTCAGGTCAGTTAAGTACGGCAACCTTGAGAGCTATTCAATACCTGTCGAACAACACCAAGATCATTAACTTCCGACAAGAAATGGCCTCTTGGCAGGGGTTTGAAAATGGCACTTAAATTTGCACAAATTTGTCGGAATTGCACGGGTATGCACGGGGCGCGTTTCTGGCTAAACGGTGGCAGATAGCTTACCACTCTAAGAGCGAAAGTTGTTTAGAATAACATTTTCTACAACATATATGAAAATGAACACAATGCACGAGTCTATGATTTTCTGGCATGGGTTACAAAATTTTTACCCGAGCTATACAAAAAAGTATAAGTTATTTTTTGAAACGGTAAAAATAAACTAGCCTTTATTTGACGAGATTGAGCCAATCAAAAAAACATTTTTACTCTAGGTTGCTTATTTCTATTTTTGCACGTGCACGTGTTTGAGATTTTTTTTAAAAAACTCGACGCCACTTTGTCAGACCCGCCAAGACCTTTCCATCGATACCCAACTTGAAAAAAATCAGACCGGTAATGGCCTGTCGGTTCAGGTTCGAACCCTTTTTGGCCCGCCAGCTGACTGTATATGAGTTGCGGTTATGGCTCTACTGGCTAAACGGGTTGAGTTAGTCATATAGTTTAAAGACAAAAGTTGCTCAGTATTACATTTTGTACAACATATGTGAAGCTGAACCAAATTTTTTAAAAAATTTTCAACATTTTCCACGCATCCCCGGCACCTTATTCCTAGCACTAGGGAGATGATTTTTACATCATTCCTTAGCAATAACCAATGCCTACAGCCCCCAATAATCAAATAAATCATATACTTCGGCTATTGACCTGTCCGTCACGCTCAAACATGCTCCAGATATAGTGATTTTGGCTCAAAGTCCGAACGCTTTTTCGGCATGGTTTGACCGGCTCGCCAGAGGTCATTAGCCCGATCTCAAACTTTAATCCAGTTTTCTGCAAGGTTTATGGTCAGATAAAGCAATTGGTGTAAGAAAAATAATTCTAAACCATGTACTTAATGATATAGTGTCATTTGAAATTAAGGAAAAACAGCATTTATGGCCGCTTTTAGACCAAAAAACCCCATTTTTCATCAATTTCAAACCGTTCAAAAACTTTATTAATTCACATAAACGGCTGATTTTGCAGTCACTTTTTAGAGAAGTTTTTTTTTTTTTCTGAATATTACAACCAATACTTTTCAAACCTTTGTACTTGAACCGTGCGCTATGTGCTCTCATCTAAACACTAAACAGTCTAAAAAATTGTTTCTATGACCACAGGGCT
Organism: Panopea generosa; assembly: GCA_029582155.1. NCBI lineage: Eukaryota > Metazoa > Mollusca > Bivalvia > Adapedonta > Hiatellidae > Panopea > Panopea generosa. The sequence continues at coordinate 36,926,800 of CM055907.1, forward strand.
GATTTTCACTGTTTTATTTAACATATTTTTTATCTACACAATCCGCACAAAAAAGTTGAAAAATATAAAAAAAATTGACCTTTTGAACTTTGACCAAAAAATATTAATTAATTAGGTTAATAATTTTTTGCAACTAAACTATAAGTCCTAGCTTATAGGTCAAAGAACAAATAATGTTCAGAATAATAAGCTCTGCAATATATATAATATACGACCTTGACCCCACCACCAGAAGCACGTGCTGACACGTGCACTATCGATCATACTTAACCCTACAGGGGTTTCGATGGTGAGGAAATGACCAGCTTGTCGTCCCCTTTCCAATGATACCACTGAAACCCTAAACCCAGGCTGAAAGAATGAACCCCAGCCCCAAACCCCAAAATGGGGAACAAAATGGCCTCCAGGGACACTTTCATCAACATGTTGAAATTTTCCAAGTTTGATCTAATTTTTTAATTAGCTCTGTGTTTGACCCATTTTCATACCCAAGTTGTTGGAAAATCTGTGGACATTCAATATGACCTTGAGGTACTATAAATGCACTTGCTGTCAGCAGGTAAGTCAGACCCTCTACCACCTATGGCAACTTTTCCCTCCGAAAATCCCACCCCATTTTCCAACCTACACTCACCTTGAATTTCAGTATAAACATCAATAAAAGTGACCCCAGATGACAGAAGAACTTAAAAAACAAAAGTCTACGGAAGGACATTTCATCGCTCAGGGACATTTTCATTGCGCCGAGGGACATTTTCATCAAATTTTAGGGACATTTTCATCAACAGGGCCTTTTTCATCAAGACGTCGTGGACATTTGCTGGCTAGTATAGCTTGGGTAATATTTCCAGGCACCAGTTATTTCTGACAACAGTATGTTAACTGGTAATTAACCTCTGACACCAGTATGTAAACCGGTAATTAAGACACGACACCAGTTCATTACCTGGTAATTAACCTCTGACAACAGTATGTTACCTGGTAATTAACACACTGACACCAGTATGTTACCTGGTAATTAACCTCTGACACCAGTACGTTACCAGGTAGTTAACACATGTCACGAGTATGTTACCTGGTAATTAACACACTGTAACCAGTATGTTATCTGGTAATTAACACACTGAGACCAGTATGTTATATGGCGATAAAGACAATGACACCAGTATGTAAGAACCCCGATAACAGACATTGGAACCAGTCATAAGAACCCTAGTGGTAGACATTAGAATCTTTGTGATAGACATTAGAACGCAGTATATAGGCATTACAACCCAGGTGATAGGCATAACAACCACGGTGATATACATTAGAACTTCGGTGATAAACATTTGAAACCTGTTGATAGACATAGGATCCAGTGACAAACCTCAATTAAGATGTTAACTTTTAAGCCATCTCTTTTCTAAATTTGCCTCCACCAGGACTTGGACCTGGATTACCTACTCAAAGAGTAGATGTGTTAGCCAATTACACCACAGAGGTAATAGAAATTTGTACAGAGAGAATGGACTTAAAACGACTTAGTGAAAAATATGTTGGTATAAGTGTTGTCATTAACATAACGATGTAAATAAATTGGTCTAGTTAAATTTAATGTTCATGATTAGACATTAATCTTTCATCAACCTTTTAGTTTAAGGATTAAACCCTGTTGTGTCATCAGCAAGTTTTTAATATTCTATATAAAAGGTAAAAGACAAAATGTACATCTCCACTTTGTAGTGATACACCCCAGCAAGTTTCATGAATTTCCAATAAAAACTAGCATTGGCAAGGATTTGGTAATGTACAGAATAAAAGGGCCATAACTCTGTGAACTAGAGCTCAACTGGCTACAAAATCGATCCCACCAGAATTTGAGATCAATCTGGAGTATCATGCCACAGACACATGGTATGAAACCCCACCCAGTAATATTATAATGACACCTGGCTGACCAGACCTAAAACTATCCTCTCATTACTGAGCAACTTTTTTCAATTATTTCGTATGATCTGACCAGTGATCAAACCCACTACCTTTCGCATGCGAGACTGATGCTCTCCCCCTAAATCACCGCTGCAGTTTAAAACTAGAGTAAAACTCCTAGATAATAACACCACCTCACGAACACCTTTTGAACAAATCTAATAAAGCTAGAGTTGGTTATCATTACTACTGATTGAGATGTTATAAACAGTTGGGTATTCATGCAAAATCTCACAACATTTCTATTTCAAATATCCTAACTTCCATTTATCTCAAAAATACAAACTTTATCAAAATTCTTTCTTTGCACAATTGAATTTTCTTTCAAATGAGACCATTCCCAGCAAATTGTGTTTAGCTTAAACAATATTTGATTCACATAGGTACATATATTTAGCATACATTTAACAATAAAGCATAAAGTCATACGTTTTAACAAATTATGTAGAAAGGATACAGAAAAAAGCTTTAGAAGCTTGTGTACTGGTAAATGTTATTTTACATTTCTTATAGACATTATCATATTGTTCCGTAGTAATTTCAATTTAGCCAAATGTGCAAAAATTGATAAATGAAATAATGGTTATTCAGAATATTTCAAATACAAAAAGAGTATTGGTTGATTTGAGAAGGAAAGAAAGAGACTTTACTGATTTTATCTTCTTTTATCAGTTCATTCAGATACAGGGGATGGGTGTTTTGCAAGTTCATGTTTATAAATTTATTCATTCAGTATTTATTGTTTCTTACTATCTAAGATCAAATAGAGACGTGTCCTATAATTATGTAAGTAAATCTAACATCAAATATGATAAGTCATTACTGTGTACAATGGATTTTATAATAAAATTTTAAACTGCCATAAAAATCGAGTCAGTTAGTGTTAGATTTCCATTACCATACACAAGATCATTCAAGGAAGGATCATGTGGGAAAGTTAATTTCATTTCAGGCATCATTCTTTGTCTATAATGGTGAAATTGTCTGCACCTGAATAAATAATGATATGAGTCCTCAATTACACCACAAAGACAATTTGGACTTGCAACTATGTTTTTATTAAATAAATGTTGATTCAGATTACTGCAGTTAGTACGGAGAAGTGTATGATATATTTGGGCAGTTTGGTTCCCTGTTTAATAGTGATTTGGTACTTTTGTTACTTCAAACTGCACTGTTTTAAAACATTAAAACATCTTAGGTTATAAACACCTTACATTTTATCTAAATGTGCCGGGCCTGATTAGCTCAGTCGGTTGCGTGTCTCACTATCAATCCACAGGTCGTGAGTTCGAATCCCCCACCCGGCAACAGTCTCCGTGATGATTGATATACGACATTGTGTCTCATTATCATTCGTCTCTCACCACTGATTCAAGTGGGAAAGTTATCAGTTACTTGCGGAGACAGGATGTGCTCGAGTACTGGTTAATCCCAGGAAACAGTGGTTAGGTTAACTGATCGTCTGTTAGCCCTCGATGGCATAAAAATGACGCTAAATATTCAATCAATCAATGTAAAAGAAATCTGTTGCCTGTGAAATTTAAATGATTAATTTGCCAAATTATTACTTCTTCACAAGCTATTTTTCAACATTTAGTAGAGAGATACAAGTTTCCTATCCTTTTATAATGCCTATATAATGTCAGAAACAAACTGCGAGAAATTCAGTTCCTTGATTTCAGCTCAAATTTATCGTCAACACAAAACAAAGAATATTATGGTATTTTTAACTTTTTCTGTGGCCTGATTGACCTTTAATGTGACCAGCTTGAGCAATATTGTGGCCAGTTAGACTGTAATTCCTTTAGTTTAGTCCCTGGTCTCCCGCCAACATCTTTTCAGCAATATGAATAATTTACTGCAGGAAAGTAAAATTGATAATATACAAAATGTTGTTATATCTCATGCAGACTATAAATAAAAGTTTGTATCTTGTAACTTTGAACTTTTACTTTTCCGCTATCAACTATTCACTTTGTGTAAACAGCCATACATTTGTGTGATTAATGCTGCATTATTATGTCAAACTAGCGGGAAATTGGCACACTCTCCCCGATATCTTGCCTCGCATGGGTACTGGGAGTGAAACTGTTTTAATACATCTATGTTTTAGTTTTAATTTGTGTGCCTCACTGTATATCCACACCACCCCCACACTTTATGCTACATCTCACAATGCATGATTTGATGATGTTCTTGTTCATAATTCAGTGGAGTTTCGCTTTTAAATACATTTTTTTTATTATTTATGTGGTGTTTTTTTTTAAATAATAACTTCAATATGGGATATTTTTCTTCTTGAGTATAGGAGAACTATTAAGCCCTAGTTGGCTTTGTTATCCCTGTCAAAGTCAAAGTTTTCTGTACGCCAGTATGGTGGTTAATAAATGATAACATGTTAAATCTACGATGATGCCAGAATTGATCTAGTTTGTTTTAAAGCAGATTACTGTTTCTGATATGACTACATGTTCTGGTAATGAATTTCAGTTATTAATAACAAGTTGGGTGAAGGAATTTTGCCTGTTCAAATTGTTGACTCTTGGTTTCACCAGTTTAAATGAATGACACTAATTTGCTGGGTTGTAGCAAGGGTTAATAGTTCAGTATAATCAATATCATCAATTTAGTATAGTACTTTTGAAAACTTGCATTAAATCTCCCCCTTGTCTTTTATATTCCAGGCATGAGTGAGCAGTTCAGTCAGTCTAATTTTTGTTTATAATCTAAACTACAGGAATCTGGTGTGATCCGGGTAACTCAATGCTGGACGTTTTCAACAATACGCAAGATGTCTTCTTCAGTGTTGGATACCAGAATGAGATAATGTTACCATAGTTAAAGTGAGGCCTAACCAGTGCTTTATATAATGTGACAACGAGATCCTTGTGCACAGAAGTGAAATTTCTTTTAATAAGTCCATCAATACTTTTTGATTTGTAAACAACACAGTTTACATCTTGGTCCTGGGACCAGCTTTATTTCTGGTCTATATAAACAGCCTCCTGGAGTATATCATCCACAGTACAGTCCTTCTTTTTGCAGATGACACACTGTTGTATCTTTCCATACATGGTCCGAACGATTGCGACAAACTACAAGATGATCTTCAAAATCTTGAAAGATGGGAAGTCTACTGGCAGATGTCGTTTCACCCTGACAAGTGCGAGGTGATCCATATCACCACTAAAAGATCCCCTATTCTACACAGCTATTCTCTTCATGGTCATACACTCTCATCCGTGCCAATGATGAGGTATCTTGGATGTTAGCATAAGCCATGACTTAAAGTGGAATAAACACATCAACTCTGTCTCCTCTAAAGCCAATCAGACTCTAAGTTTTCTGAAACGCAACATTGAAATCGACTCACAGTCTATCAAAGAAACAGTCTATAAATCCCTTGTTCTTCCCAAACTGGAGTACTGTTCCAGTCTGGGACCAAAAGTGCACCACTAAGGACAAGGAAGGGGATTTAACTTATCACCGATTAGTCAACCAGCTTGAAATGGTACAGAGGAGAGCAGCCAGATGGGTTACGAACAGGTACCATAACACATCAAGTGTTACCGACATGCTGCACAATCTGGAATGGAGATCTCTCGAGCAAAGATGAGTGGACACCAGATTGTGCATGCCTTACAAAATTCGGAACCACCTGGTAGCCATAAATGAGGATGATTACCTCACTAGAGGCACGGGTAGACGCCAACATCAATACCATCAGCTAAGGGTGGACAGGGATTACACACGGTTTTCTTTTTTCCAAGAACCATTGTGCAGTGGAATCAGCTCCCCACTCACACCTGTCTGGCAGTCGCTGGATTCCTTCAAGGCCCAGGTCTTGAAGACCCAGACTCGCGGCTCAATTAATTATCAAACTATTCTGTCCTCTTTTATTCTTTCGGGTGCCGGACGTTTCGGTAAATAGCCAGTTTGGTAAATTGGATTTATATAGTAAACCGATTGGACGTTTCGTTAAAAAAACAATTATATAGTAATTATATGGTAAAGTATATCACAACTCTCACGAATACAATAAATGATAAAAATTACTTTGTTTGTTTTTATCACTTGCTCCACTGTGCATTATATTGGGTATGGTCTAAACTGGTAGGGGATGGGGGTAAATTACCAGTAAAATTTAAAAGTCATACCAAAACAATATGATTTACCTGCAGAAAACATTTACTTAGCGATGTTATTACAACTAAAACACTGAATTAACTGGTCGGCAATTAATGTTTGCAGTACAATTTGTCTAATGCATTATATCTGATTAAATTTCAAATAATTTATTTCGGACAAATGTAACTAACCATGTCATGGTGATTTCCACACGATGGAATTCTAGAATAAATAGTATTTAACTGTAGAACGGACCCAGCTCATCCCGGTTACATAGCAACGAGATTTGAGCACGTTGATTGGTCCGTTGCTTCATTAAAGTTGAATGACGTCACAGTTTGGAATGGTCGTAGAACCTTCTGCTTTTCATTTGGGGATTGGGATAGACTCAATCACCATTGATATAAAAAAATTACATACGGTGAATCTGCCGAGTACAAGACTTCAGAATTTAAATAGTATGTGCCTTAATATACCAAAATGTATTGCTAAAATGACTACAGTTACAAGTTAGCCTTGCAATAAAAAACGCACCGAAACCATTGCAAGGAATTTCAATGGAACACAAGAATTTGTGATCATGTATGGATAAACTAATATAACTCCATGCCGATTATGTACAAGCATGCTTTCATAAAGAAAGAAAATATTGATTTTGCATAACAGTTCATATTATAAGAGACGTTATTTCAGAATTTAGAATTGGTTAAAACATATCCCAATAAATTATGCCCTCGTATATCGGATATATTTAAACGTGCCAAAATAATATATTGCAAAATGATTTCGCTACGCGCCTAGGTTGGACGAAAATAGATTCCCCGCTTATAATTGCAACACATCTTATGACATGAGTAACATGCTTTCATTTTGACTACAATTTGATCCGTTGTACAGGTTACACGTAGTAAAAATATTTTCATCTTAGAAAGATGCGAAGGTCGACAAAGCAGTATTTTAGTGATGTCTATTTTCAGAATTGGGATTTTAGTTCAAGTTTACAACTCCAATTTAAATATCGATTTTGTCACATTTAGATGGATTTGGCATACCAAACCATTTGGATTTTATTTATTAACGATAAGGAGATGCTTTTTATCCATTTTCAAAATAATTTTATCTTTAAAACATTAATAGGATTTTTTCCTTTAACGGACGTCACACTTAGAATACTGCGTATCGACATGTATTGTTAAATAATGAATGGGTAACTTTAATTTCCGATGGTTTTCTTATACAGGTAATTCATTATACAATTTCACGTGCAGTGTATGGCAATGATATTAGCAATCTTATCATGCACATTGATATGAATGACAACAATAATAAATAAGTAATCGGCGTGCCTATTGTAAAATAATTGTACGAAAACTTATGATAAAGAAACTGCGTTATTTATTAGCTATTAAATATTTGAATATTTAAAATATTAAAAAATATTCCTGTTTATGGATGCTACTACATGTAAGATGTATATGATTGGTTTATGAAAATCACCAGCAATAAGAAAGAATAAAATAAAAAAGGTTCGAGTACGTTGTGTTACCATTTAAGTAAAGCGGCAATATTCTGTGCCATACTTTAAGGAAAGTACAATTTACTATGGTAGAAAGTAGATATACTGTGTGACGAGTTATAATTCAATGAAAATGTGTTTAATAAAAAGAATGGATGACGTGGTCCAGCGTTAAAGATTCGGACCAAGGATCGGTAGATGGTGGGTTCGTTCCTTCGCCACGTCTATGTATAGCGTTTATGTGACATTTATCTCCATATGCTAAGTACTGGTTGTACCCAGGAAGTGTGATTAGTCTAAGGTTTGAGAACTTGTTTCACAATCGATGTAAAATAAATAAGTTAAACACAACTCAAGGAATGTGGGAATATTATGCGACAAGCATCCTTTCAAAGACAGTGTTGACATCATGTGGTATGTAATATCATCGAAAGGGTGTGTAACGAATTACCATTGAAAGAAAGTTTTTATATTCAATGAAAAGTTACTGTTCATGGAACAATTATGTGACAAATATTATTGAAGTAAATAGTTAATATTGAGTGTAAAAGAAAATGTTTATTATCGTGTGTTTAAATTACCATTAACGGAACATTTTACTATTATTTAACATGGAACATTACAAAGGTGCCAAATGCTTATATTTTATGATATATACTCATTTTAGGAATTGTAGATAGTGTATGACATGTTGTGTCAGTGTTGATTGTCACGTTACTGTCCGGCATGTAATATTTTAGGAAAATTTTTATTCCGTGTGGCATACATTATTTACAGGATGGGAACAGATTTGGAACATTTGTGTTCGGAATTGTGAAAGAGTAATTGGACATATATACCATTATAATGGATTTTGATATATCCGCTACTGTAAGTCCTTTATCTTCACGCGTCCTGAACGTGCATGTTGTTTATATTGCATTCATAACATGTGCTATACTAATAATGCAAATATCATGCCAACATTTGGTGTCGTAATAACCAGTTTCAGTATTGAATGCACAAGTTTAAGCTATCATAGGGTGATAAAAAAACCAAAGGCTAATTTAATGTATATTACCTCGAAGAACAAATAAGATTAATGTTTTTATCGTGAGATGGAAACTCAAAATTGTGCTATCAATACTTATATTTACAGTCATTATCTAACATTTTGCACATGTCAGTATAGTGGTATTGTAGAACTTTCTGCTATAATGGAGTTTCTATTTTTAATATTTTGTTTTGTTACCACTGAAACAGATTGTGAATATTACAAAATTTCGGGTTTCCAGAGTACAACTCCTTAACCGTTCAAGGTAATTTTACGAAACTTTATACACACTCTAAGCTATAGTCTAGTAGTGCATTTTGTTATGCAGGAACTTTTCTGTAGAACATCTTAGTAAAGTTGTTCTATTGATGTGTTTAATAAATTATGTTTGTTTCTGGATAAAATTCAGTTTTAAAGTATGCCATTCGTAATTTACATGGCTGTCTACCTCTCTGCATCATGGTTTGGGTAATAGTACAATTCAGTGTAATATTTAACTTAAAACATCCTTCGGAAAGTAATATATAACTGGACCACTAAGAAATTTCCCATATCAGAGATATATAAACAGAGATAAGTGAAGGTACGTGATTGTCTAAATGTCGGTTGGCACATTTGGCGCTTTCCAAATCTTGGAAACACAACTTGACCCAACCAAAATATGTTTGTGATTTTGGTATCGAAAGGAATGACTTGATTGTAACTTTGGGTGGTAAACTTTTCCTTTTTAACTTAAGATATTTTCACGCTTACAGTTATTTTTGTATGAACATTTTCTCATTTTCAAAGTAGGATATAGAAAAAAATCTTTAAATATCTATATAAAATTTTCGCTCTCCATACTACACTTACTTCTTCATATGTCTACAAACAATCTATGATGTTTTGTTAAAATAACATTATTAAAACGACGACAATACCGTATTTTTTTTTGCTAAAACGAAAAGTCGTATAAAGCCAATACTCTTTCGTTTTTAATCGAAATAATTTAAATTAATCGGAAATAGACAACAATTTTATAATCTTGTATAAATTTTATAATTTTGGTGCCAAACTTATTAAATCCAGACAAAGGTTCAAAAGCTATAAAAGAAATACTAAATGTGTCATTTCAAGTTAGCCTATCAGGTCATTGCCAATTTATTGCATTGTTTTGTTTTTCTTTATAAAGATTAAAGTTATTAAACGCAGTAATTACATCATCATAAATAACTAATACTGATAGGTACCGCACAAAAACCCCCATAAAATTAATGTAAACCGTCAGTATTTAAACTCAACAAAACAGATCAGCACCATGAGTTTCACAATAATGGAGGCATATGTTGTTATTCAATATGGTGCTGACCCATTCGGAACACTCGTTGTCAGATTTTAACGATTCGATAATAGATGCATATTCAACTGGAATGGGACCCCGTCCTGTTTGATATAGATTTACTGCCACACTTAACATGCAGTAGGTATATTTATCATGTTGATCGATGTATTGAATGGTAAACTTTAACTTCCCATTCATAATTTGTCGATTCTTTGACTTTTAAAGTCGTGACACCTTCTCAATAGATTCCGTCTGGAATTTCCATTAAGTAAAATCGGCTTCCGATGTTGCACGGCTCGGGAGACGCAAAATAAAAAAATCTTTAAAAGGCTCCTTAAAGACGTGCAATATGTTGCACTACTGTTCCAGCAGCTTGTACTAAATCACATGTGAGTAAACCCTTATAGGTATAAATGATAAATACATGTGGTCAAAACAACGGCGGAGTGGCTAGGAGAGAAGTATTAACCAGAAATTTTTGAATCGGTCTTGTGTAGTTGGTTTGAAATTTAGTCAGTTCCCAAGCAAGATAACTCTTGCTGTTTTAAATTAGCAAAGTATCACAGTAGGTTTTTTAACGTTGACGACTTGTCAAAGTTATGGTCGCACTTGATTAAGCCTAATTGTAATTTAAAAGTTTTTATAGACACTATATTCTGATTGGTCAAGGCAGAATAATTCATATTGGTTAAAGTTTTGTTTTATAAAGGAGAGGCTGTGATTGTGGTTGGAAACAATCAGTTGAAATTAAAATCTTGTTCTGATGTCATAGTGAGAATGTTATACTGAGTGTGAAGCCATCATACGAGACTATTGTAAGCATTAAAACACTCGTAACCACAAGCAAAGTGCGATGTTTTAATGATTGGTTCATTAAAAAACAATAAAGGATTGAACTTTGACAGTAATTGTCTGCTAAATTGCCCCCTTTGCCAGGGTATGCAAAAAAAACAATAACAAAATTTACATTAGACCAACAATAACGAACACAAAGCATTGGATAGCCTCACTGGAACTGTAACTGCAGTCTGGTTTTATGACTATGGAACACACTTGGTAAAATTCCTAACCAAAATGTGTACCAGATGATATTAATTAGTCTGTAGTACGAACCAGCTCTCCCTACTGGGTCCGTTAAATAGCAATGGTTGGAATGCCACATTTGAGCATTCTGATTGGTCAGTTACTTCTATTGAAAGTTTTAATAATGAAGTCACAGTGTAGTGAGCGTTCAATTGCTATGCATTGTGTGACAGGCATATAATATATGCTTTTTAATTGGGAGTTAACACACCTAATTCGGGAGCTATCAGGTTCTATGACAGACTAATTATTTATTAATTTATTTCTATTGAAGTGGATTTGAACAAATACACATTTAATATTGTCTTTTATTAATTTATACTGAAATAATATTTGTGAATTTGAACTTCAATATCAATGTAGATTATAGGTATATTGTTACTTTTTGTGTCTCCGGAGCCGAAGGATATAATTATATTGTTTGAACTGTTCATCTGTCCGTCCGCACTATTACTTCTGTACATTGTGACTTTCACTCTTTCTATTGTTTACATGAGATTTACAATCTTTCATTTGAAACTTAATATACATCATCAACAACAAATAGACATCCGTTTATTTTCTGGACGTTCAAGAAGACTGGTTCTTTCGTGAGTTCAATGTTATTTTTTCGACTTTCGATGATACAATAGCATAATAGTATTAGTACATATGTACTTTCTCCTACAGTGCACATGTAAGTCAATTGAAATATGGTATATAATTAAATCAGGCATTTAAATAAAATATGCCATTAAGTGTTTAACCTCATTTCACAACCAATGGAATCACTTCAATTTTCATAATTGTGTCGCTATTATTTATCAAAACAGCCTACAAACTAACTTAATTATTACAAAAAGTTCTTCTTAATTATTAAATGTTCGTCATCACTGCGCACGCGTGAATGACATTGTACAGACTCCGCCCTTGATTCAATTCTGAACGAGTCATCTACAAACTACAAAGCCGCGCCAGCTATGCTTTGAAACGGCCTTAGCAAACGTCAACTTCCAAACGTCAATCAATCCAGCTTTCATCATAGCTCCCGCCAAGAGTCAGTCAAATGACGTCAAACTGTCAGTCAAATGACGTTTAACACTAAATCTGTGGTCGCTCCCTTTGGATTTCTTTATTGTTAAATTTAACTTCATGAACACTAACTATTACTGAAATGGTGAACATTGATCGGTTAAATGGACGAAGGTGTTTTCCAAATGAAATCGGATTCAATATACAAAATTCTCCTTGATACGCCTTTATTAAAAAATGACGACTGTTATTGTACTTCGTTGCATGACGTTAGGAATTGGGCGGATATAAACACACGTGAAGACAATTATACAACCAAAGAGTGCATAGTAGAAGGTCGTTATAAAATAGAAGTTGGGCGTATCAAATGTGACTGCAAGAATTCGTGCCATAAACGCTCCTTTAATATATCCGTTTACGGAAGAAAATGGCCGAATACCCAGTGTGAAGATTTAAACAATGACAAAGAAGTAGAGGAGCCACTAGGTAATACCTTAAGATCTCCCTTGGATATACGTTGGCCCATCGATCCTCACACATGTAAAATTACGTCAGTTACTGCTGGAAGTGGTCTTGTACCCGAGGCACAAACTTCAAAAATGATCAGAGCAAACGACTGTAAACATAGTCAAAGTTTGATGCATCACCAAGTGGCATAATACGCTGCAGGCTCAAGATCATGTATAAATGAGGCCGTCGGTTGGAGTCAAGCACTGTTGATAAAATGTATGTGACATAAGTTGACAGGTACTTGCGGAAAAACGGTGGTTGTTCTGAGGCCGTGTTCAACCCGTACTAGATAAAAATTGGCGATATTTTACATTCAAAGGAGCTTCTTTTTAACTCCGATTGGATAACTGGCATTATCAAACATTACTTTAACAGAATTCATACCATTTAAATGTACTGCTTGAAATTGAATTATTGTGATCTTTATTGTTATTGTAAGTGTTATACAGCTGATCTAACATGGATATTCACTTAATATCATTAAAAGCCTCAGTTGATATGGCTCTCTTATATTCAATAACGTGTATAATGTAGTTCAAAGGAAATCCATGCATAAAATTGTGTTATTGGTCTATCATTTACGCGTCTGACTATCAATTCAGGGGTCGTGAGTTCGAATCCCCGCCCGGCAACAGTCTCCGTGATGATTGATAAACGACATCGTGTCTCATTTTCACTCGTCTCTCACTGCTGATTCAAGTGGGGGAAGTTATCAGTTACTTGCAGAGATGGTGTGTGCTCGAATACTGGTTAACCTTTCAGGATCCCAGGAAACAGTGGTTACCAATCGTCTGTTAGCCCTCGATAGCATAAAAATGACGCTAACTATTTCATCAATCAATCAATCAATCAATCAATCAATCAATCAATCAATCAATCAATCATTGTTTTGTCTCAATTTCTATACTTGAATGTATTCATACACATATGGGAATCTCGTAACCTTCACTGATTCGCGAAAACTCCAGCACAGATGATAAAACGGCCTTGAATCGTAGTTTTATTTCGAATTGTAACTATATCATTGAAGGCGTGTATTTCATCTACTTGGGTATTTACCTACATGCACCATATGCAAATTTATTTCTGCGGTTCATGTTTATTTTGTCTATTGCATATATATTCATCTAAGGAACATTTAAATATATAACTTCGTATCTATTACTTATTTATACATATTGTTAATTAAGACATTTCTTACTAACACATCCATTTTATAAATAATATAGCACATTGTTGTCTGAGTCGTCTAAGAGAAAAACAAGTAATGTCTCTTGAACAGGTGCTTTGTGTTAATTTCATGTATGTTTGTTTTGCAGTGACTGACAGTTAAATTATATTGTATTGTTATCTTATTGACAGCAATAGGGTTCGTCAACACGGTCTTACAGCATTAGTTACGGCCCTTCCCCAAATGTGTGACAAATAGTCGAGAACACATGATAATACAAAAAGAAAACAAGAAATCAGTTTAGATCTTGTAATTGTATGAATAGAGAAGAAAAGAAAAGAAAAGGAACGAAAAAAATTCATTAAGAAACACTGCAGTCTTCAAAAATACTATGGCCAACATAATTGACATAGCAATAATGGTTTTATCTATTCAAGATATTAACTATATGGTTTATCAATAACGAAGTGTCTATCTTTCTAGGAACATAAGTACGGATAACCAATAGTCTACATAAGGAATTAGTTAATAAATAACGTGAAAGTTTTAATCGCACAACAAGTCCGAATATAATCAAAGTGCTCAGACGCAAAAAAAAAATGCTAATGCATTGGCAAAGTCAATTGTCAATACTTCCGTTCAAAATGGTGGTGAAAATGCATATCCAGTTTCCTTTCCCGTATCCTGTGATCCGACTTCATTCATTATTTCAAAAGCCATTTATAAATATTATGTAAATGAGAGGCGCAGTGTAATAACTGCGCAAAGCCATAATTATGTTTTCTTTATGCTCGTTTATTCCCAAAAATAACCGGGTTATGCATGTATAACTAATACAACATTAAAAAACGAACGCAGGCGTCTCTATATGGCGGTCAAAATTGATTGGTAGTGCTTACAATTTCGCTGATGGAACCATATATATACTAATGTTCTGCATTAACAGTAATCACGTTTATCGGAAATTCTATTTCGGTTAAACGAAACGAAGTTGATACATTGCGTCATAAATGGAAATATTGGTTCTGTTTGACCGATTGACAATCTGTCAAGTTTAGAAAACGAGGATATTGCCGGTGTAAGGAAGTACTTGACCCCCATACTACTATTACTACTACTACTACTACTACTACTACTACTACTACTACTATGACTACGACTACGACTACTACTACTACTATGACTACGACTACGACTAACAAGTACAAGTACCACCACCACCAGTACTACTGCTGCTGCTTTTGTTGTTGCAAATGAATAAATGCTGAATTTTAACTTCTGTCTACCTATTTTAGTAACTGCTATTTAGCCTAAAGCTTATTTGTCATCGGTTAGAGTTCAAACCTTGCGCTCAAATTGCGTTTTAAAAAGAAGTAATTGGTAGGAAACAACGCGTTTATTGTGACCACAGATTCACTCTTAAAATTTCACCTTAAGTTTATCAATATTCCCTCCCCCCCCCCCACCACCGCCCCATCCGCCCCTCACCTATGCACACTTTTTGTGTATGCAATTTAGCGCTATTCACCGGTAAAAAAAGTGAAGGGAAATTAAATATGGGTACCGCACACCCAGACTTACATCACTCGGTTTGTTTAGCCATGTTTGTAACGGGTCTGATGGAGCTTTTATAAACTTTTTCAGCAAAAAAATATTCATCTTTTTTTTTATTGTAATATACATTTGACCAATTTCTTTGTTTGTTCAACCACCCTGTCAGAAAAATATTTATGATGTGAATACATCAATTTGAACAAAGCTAATCGGCAAAAATCAGTCATTTAATTCAAACGAAA
Source organism: Panopea generosa (assembly GCA_029582155.1). Lineage (NCBI taxonomy): Eukaryota > Metazoa > Mollusca > Bivalvia > Adapedonta > Hiatellidae > Panopea > Panopea generosa. Next base: position 36,942,343 of record CM055907.1, read on the forward strand.
AAATGTGTGTTCGGCCTCTTTGATCAGATGTTAAGCTTCGACGTAGTTTCTTTAGAAGATACCGCTTCTGTTGATTTGTAGAAGAAGGTGACCACGTGCAACTAGTGTCATTTTCTTCCAGGATCAAAGGCCGTGATGCCGAACCAACTTTTAGGCAAGATCAAAGCTTTGTCTTGTCTATATAAGGGCTAGTTCATAGACATGTTATCAAACTCCCAAAATGGACCACTCAGATAACGTCGAAATTATAGTGGGACAAAACGTGGGGCTTATCCTGAAAACATCAAGAAAAGTAAGTCAAGAAAAAGGACCTTTCGGCGCAAGTGTGCAGCATTTGTTATTGAAGAAGACGCGTTGTTTTACATCTCCGGAAAGAGGGGTCGCGACTTAAAGGTATAAAGAAGGGAAGCACGAGAGAGATAATAAAAAATACTCATTCTCAGCAGCATGGCTGTCACCTCGGAGTTCTAAAGACGTGAGTAAATTAGTTGGTCTTACTTCCTTTTAAGTGTAAAATATATATCATAATGTGCTCGATAATTATTCACTGGTCAACCGTTGATGTTAAATGTGGGAATATGTTAAAGGGACATGCCTCAAGAACAACATCAAAATTTCAAAACTTTTAAAACAAATAGCAATTGATTATAGAATAATAGATATTGAAAATGATAAGCAAGTATTGTTTAAATATATATTTTAATGTGTATGATACAAAGTACAGTTAAATTTCTTCTAATTTATTTCAAATTTCAATAGTGTGACTAACGCTTTTGATAGTTTTCGACATATTTTATTGACTAAAATAGTGCGGTTGAAAATAGAAAGTTGCTAAAACACACAGACTCACTTTAAATTTTCTTTCTATTACAATTACTAAACAAAAGCTGTCAGAAGACAACAAAGCTCGCCTCTGGGTGTCTAAGTCCAAAAAGGGCCATAAGTGTGGACAAATGCAACCCAGAGTTATTGTTCTTGTCTGTGTATGTTCCATCGATGATGGTAAACACACATGTGAAGGTTCATTCACATCCAATGGGAGGTTGCATAGATATCTTAAACTTAAACACAACTAAACTCAAAGTTTAACCTGGGTGTCTAAGTCCAAAAAGGGCCATAAGTGTGCCAAGATGCAACCAAGAGTTATGGTTCTTGTCTCTGTATGTTTCAATGATGATGGTGAACACACATGGGAAGTTTCATTCACATCCAATGAGTGGTTGCATAGATATCTTAAACTTAAACGCAACTAAATGCAAAGTTTAACCTTGGTGTCTAGGTAAAAAAAGGGCCATAACTGTGCCAAAATGCAATCCAGAATTATGTTTTTTGTCTCTGTGTGTTCCATTGATGATGGTGAATACACATGTAAAGTTTCATTTTCATCCAATGAGTGGTTGCATAGATATATTAAACTTAAACGCAACTAAATTCAAAGTTTAACCTTGGTGTCCAAGTCCAAAAAGGGCCATAACTGTGCCAAAATGCAATCCAGAAGTATGGTTCTTATCTCTATGTGTTCCATTGATGATGGTTAGCACACATGCAAAGTTTCATTGACATACAATGAGTAGTTGCATATATATCTGAAACTTGTACGCAAAAGTTTAACCTGGGTGTCTACAGACGACGACGACGACGACGATGCCGACGACGCCGGGGTCATGACAATAGTTCACCTTGGACTTCGTCCCAGCGAGATAAAAAAGTATTTTTCTAAATTTCGAAAAATTTGACATAATATTTTTTTATTTATGATAATTTGTATTTATTCAACAGTTTTAATTGAATTATAATTATTATGAATGTATAAATGCGAATCTCGTAAGAATGATGATGAAGCGTGACCTTGTTGTTTTATCGTTCTTAATTTCTACCAGCACCCAACTCATCTTTCATCGGGTTTATCATCCAGCCTAAAAGGTGATTGTATTTATGCATGTGGTTTGAAGAAAATATAAGGAGAATATGAACATTTTTTCACCGAACAGTTCGTGTGCACTTTATACGTGTACATGTCCTGAATCTTGTGGTCTGAAAACAATTACTTACGCAAAAGTAAATGTGCATATGGGTATTACTTCTCTATGTCTCCTTGGCCGAGTTTATATGGTCACCTCTGGGGGTTGTTGGTTCGAGTCCCACGGAGTACATCGACCGACCATATGGCTTCATGTGAGAAATTTGGCAGTTTTTCATACGGAGGATAGGGGTCTGGTACTGGAAAGAAACCCAGGAACGATGGTTGAATAAATTGCTCGCCTGTATATGACTGATAGATTGTTGAAAAACGGAAGATAAAGTCCATTTTAAGCAGCAATTGTTAAATGATTTACCGTTTGTCCTACTGGTACTAGCCAAAGAACTTGTTTTATTTCTTTCACTAATCAAAAAATAATTGCATAACAATCGAATAAGTCATTTTTTTTTCAACATTTTGTTATATTTGCAGTTATGTTTATTCAATGTGAAGACCGCCTACCTCCTATCTAAGAGGTGGAGCATTCAATTTTACCGTAATCACGCGACTATTTTCTGGTTTGGTTTTGTTAGGATTTTAATGCCCGTTTGTCAACAATCTTTGTCATATACAGGCTAACCACCGTTCCTGTTTTTTTTACCACTACCAGACCCCTATCCTCCGTAATAAAACTGCCAACTTACTCACATAAAGAACCATATTGTCGAGGTCCATCGGACCAGTAGGGTTATTGTCTTGGTGGATTGTCCATTTGTGCGTTCGTCCGTCGGTAAACTTTTTCTTGCTTACGCGATAAAATCCACAGTTTTGATTCGATCTTAACCAAATTTGGTCAAAATATATATAACTACAAGATCTCGGATGAGTTTGATTACAGATCAGACCGGACCAGGATCATCAGAGTAATGGCCCCTTAAAAAGCAAGAATGCTTAATTTGCCTTTTTTACGCGATAAAGTCTTTAATTTTTCACCGATCTTGCCCAAACTAGGACAGAATGTGTACAACCACAATACCTCGGACAAGTTTGATGGACTAGATCGGACTTGGAACACAAATGTTATGGCCAATCAAAAATGGTTTATTTTGCAAATATTTCTTGATGTATTGTTTATTTCTTTACCGAACGAACCAAACTTACTCAGAATGTATGACCGATAACATTTTAAATGAGATTGATAATGGTCTTAATTAGACCAATACCACAAGAGTTGTGGCTCTTGACATATCAAAATAATGCATTATTTTGCTTTATTTATGCAATTGAATCTGTAATTTTTAACCTATTGTTATGAAATTTAGATATAACGTGTATTATCATTAAGTTATTATCATTAAGTTATTGGCCGCATTCAAAAGTGGGCCAGGTTGGGTCAAAATCTAGGTCAAATAATAATCAAAATCTTGTGAGCACTCGAGACCTCAATTTTGACCTGATCCTCATTAATCTTAGACTATAAACGCAACTTTAACTCCAGTAAAATTGTAGATTGTACTAAAATATGTCGATTTTTAAAGATGTTCATGATCGCTTTTTATACAAAATTCGCTGTAATGTAGAGACGAAGGTGCTATTCAGACATATTCCAAGAAGGTAAATTTTCTGTAATATATGGACGCTTTCTATGAGCGCTCACTTCATGCTCACTTTTTTCTGTAGTTAAAATACTTGTCCATGTTTATTTACAATGCTTGATAAAAGGAACTACAGTTGTTTCAATGGAGATAATGGTGAAATAAGCTTGCAGCATCGCAAACATGTTGAATGGTGACTTTGGAAGTATAGTCAATATCCTCCTAAAATGAACCGAATTCAATGAAGATTAATCTCCCTGACAGTCCGCATGTAAGTAGTAGTAATTTTTCTATAAAATGAAAACAGCTGTGCTATTACGGTATACAAGTATTAACACTTTCAAAACTTTATCTGAGGTGTCACAAAGTCTTGACAGAAGTATTATTACGACACCCACAGCTGGTCATATTGCTTTTTCATCAAATTTGGTTCAACGTTATAGACAGAACATGTATAAAAGCAAAATGAGATAAAAGTATGCATTTAATTGTGCATTTATATATTCATGTTAAGCATATTCATGGAAGATAGCAAAACATGTATTTTAACGCAAGTGACACTACGATACAAAGGAAACCGTAAATACAGAGTAGGTAAATACAATGTATGGCTGTACTGCTCAATCACCAACAGTTTTGTTTTGTACTTTGCTATAAATGTAACGTTACCTGGCAGGACGTTGCTGTATCATCAGCAAATAAACATATATTTCAAGTGTGGTTATTTTAATTCATGTGGGGGAGCCATAATATTATGACAGGGGAGTCATTATACTTTATAAAATATTGACCGGGGGTAATTTTTCTATGGGGGTCAAAATGCGGCATAAGGGGTCATTTTACTTCATGTTGGGGAGTCATAATGTTATGACCTGGGAGTCATTATACTATGCAAAATATTGACCGGGGAGTCATTTTTTCTGTAAAATAACCATTATTCTATGGGGGTCAAAATACTTCCTTACACCGGCACAATATCAACACCTATTTCATAGTTTCACCTTTGTATGCGCTTTTTCCAACGTTAAAAATACTGATGCAAACATTAATGTGTACAAAGTTTACAAATGTGGCAAAGTTTGATCATTTTCTATATCAAAACAATCAAAATACGGCAATTTTAAAAACAATCCGAATTCTAAGATGGCTGTGCCATTACATTCACCGTAACTAAACATATTTCAGTACTTCATTTACACAAAAAAGTATTGCGCATGGGAGCAGTTATTGTGTGCCTATCCGAGAAATCTCATCCTGTGCATGGAATGGTATATGCTAAGCACTGCCACATAGACCATTAAATGAATAACATTATATATAACTAAATACGAACGATTTAGAATTCCTATTCCGCGAGATATTACGAACTGATTGGTGAAATCAAAACGAAAAGTACATTGCAATTCTAAGCGGCAATATTTTTTAATCGAACCCAGGACGGATATGCCTATTACTTTGGCATATTTTGATAGACAGCCCCTCATGGCTGTAGGGGCCAAGTGAGTGTATGAAAGCGTGTTTCATCGAGCGAAAATGTTATTTTAAATTTTGCAAAACCTTAAAATGCTGCCCCAAACACACATACACAAGCTTGTATGGTAAGAGAGAGAGAGGTCTATGATCATTCAAATAAATATATTTTTTGATAATGGTGTTTTAATTTTTTTACAATATAATGTATCTCGTCCAATGCATTAAAATAAATCTACTGTGAAAGAAACCCATTAGGCTAAAATGCTTTCAGAATATTCGTTCAGCAATTAGGCCGACTTCCTCCCATATCGAGATAAATTGATTGTAAGTCATTAAACAAAGATAAAATTGTGCTGAGATAAGCATAAACAAAATATTGAGATATAACGCTGCGAGAAAGCTATTGTCTGTGAGGTTTCAAACTGCATCTCTCTCTCGATGACGGTAAGTTCATGTGTTATACACTGTCAGACGATGCGATAATGGTGAGTTATAGGTATTCGGCATGTGTTGTCTACACCCGATACACTAAGGTGAACAGAAACCTTATACAACACTTATTTCATATTTTATCGCTAATTGCTGTAAATATGGCTGTACATAATAGCAGCTATCACTTGCTGATCAGTAAGAGTTATTGGATTGCAGACGCTTTAAAAATTTGGCTTAGCGTTACAGCGTGGTTTTCATGGGAGTGTTAAAACAATGTACCGTCACTTTTGAAAACAATGAAAGCTCAGGTATCGTTAAATATATGTGCAGTATTAAATTGTTTCAAAGCAATATAATTTGTATTTGTTTCCAGTCGCTGTCACCAAGATTGGTTTAATTTATTTTAAGTATCTGAGCGTTTTATGTGAAATGAAACTGAAAAGAATATATGCAATCTGATTGGCATTGTGATGCATGTGCACTATTTGCCCCATGAAGGGGATTATGATGTATGTGTACTATTTGCCCCATGAAGGGGATTAAGATGTATGTGTACTATTTGCCCCATGAAGGGGATTATGATGTATGTGTACTATTTGCCCCATGAAGTGCATTGTGATATATGTGTACTATTTGCCCCATGAAGGGGATTATGATGTATGTGTACTATTTGCTCCATGAAGGGGATTGTGATGTACGTGCACTATTTGCCCCATGAAGGGGATTATGATGTATGTGTACTATTTGCCCCATGAAGGGGATTATGATGTATGTGTACTATTTGCCCCATGAAGGGGATTGTGATGTATGTGTACTATTTGCCCCATGAAGGGCATTGTGATGTATTTGTACTATTTGCCCCATGAAGGGGATTATGATGTATGTGTTCTATTTGCCCCATGAAGGGGATTGTGATGAACGTGCACTATTTGCCCCATGAAGGGGATTGTGCTGTATGTGCACTATTTGCCCCGTGAAGGGGGTTGTGATGTATGTGTACTATTTGCCCCATGAAGGGGATTATGAAGTATGTGTACTATTTGCCCCTTGCAGGGGATTGTGATGTATGTGCACTATTTGCACCATGAAGGGGGTTGTGATGTATGTGTACTATTTGCCCCATGAAGGGGATTGTGATGTATGTGCATTATTTGCCCCATGAAGGGGATTTTGATGTATGTACACTATTTGCCTCATAAAGGGGGTTGTGATGTATGTGCACTATTTGTCCCATGAAGGGGATTGTGATGTATGTGCACTATTTGCCCCATGAAGGGGATTGTGATGTATGTGCACTATTTGCCCCATGAAGGGGATTGTGATGTACGTGCACTATTTGCCCCATAAAGGGGGTTGTGATGTACGTGCACTATGTTCCCCATGAAGGGGATTGTGATGTATGTGCACTATTTGCCCCATGAAGGGGATTGTGATGTATGTGCACTATTTGTCCCATGAAGGGGATTGTGCTGTATGTGCACTATTTGCCCCATGAAGGGGATTAAGATTGTATGTGCACTATTTGCACCATGAAGGGGATTATGATGTATGTGCAATATTTGCCCAATGAAAGGGGTTGTGATGTATGTCACTATTTGCCCCATGAAGGGGATTGTGATGTATGTGCACTATTTGCCCCATGAAGGGGATTGTGATGTATGTGCACTATTTGCCCCATGAAGGGGGTTGTGATGTATGTGCACTATTTGTCCAATGAAGGGGATTGTGATGTATGTGCACTATTTGCCCCATGAAGGGGATTGTGATGTATGTGCACTATTTGCCCAATGAAGGGGATTGTGATGTATGTGAACCTTTTGACCCATGACGGGGATTATATATATATTTATTGTGCTTGGGAGCTGTATATCTGTTGACGGCAGCCCGACATATTGAGTCGAAACTAAGCTAAACTTAAAATAAAATGTAGTTAATAAAAACATCATTTGTTGTTCTGTATTCTCCACTATTACGTTCAGAAAGTTATTATTTGTTTGACATTACATAGTTACTGTGAAATAATGAAAGAGGGAAAGATTGTAATATTGTACCTTGTGCACCAATGGGTCTTTTTAGGAACGTGGTATACGTTCGCAGCTAAAGCCCCAACATTTACTGTCAGGGGCGTAACTATCTGTAAGAGGAGACTATCAACTTACAACGCTACACCAGGCTATCAGCTGAGGTGACTTAACACAGATCCCTGTGTATACATTGCTTCTCACTCGAATTTCAATTTTTTGGAAGTTATATTTTTTTTCCAAGCTGCATATAACAATCACTTTTTGAAAAGTATATCTTTGCTAATTAAATGTATTAACAATTATCTAGTGGTATACAACTATAACAAAAACAAAGCATTGTTGACTATGAAATTTTGAAACAGAGTTCTTTAATTTGTACCATGTACTAAATGACATATAACCTGCCCCAGAGCCATCTTGCTGCTTTAATAAGGCAGTTGGGGTTTTAAGGGGAAAATAAACCATATCTCCATATGATATTTATATTACACTATTGTGTTAAAAGAACTTTTGATGAATTTACTCCGTTATTTGAAAAAATAATATCTACATGATACATATATAAAACTCATCTTGTTAACGCTTCACTCTTTAGTTATCGCATCTTAAAAAAGGGTGACAAATTGTTTAGTTTTATTTTAGATTTTTGGGAAAGAATGCAGATATACATTCCCTCTTGTAGTGTGCCTGGTGTAAAGTACCGATACATTGGACCTCGATTTCTGTAAAAAAACTCATTCGAAAGACTGATAAATATTTTTAATTTGAGGTTCGGGGAGTCGAACCTGCGACCCTGGGTTCGCAGTACAAGTTGGTTATTCGTTGCTTGATGTAACCATTAGCTTGATTTGCGAACATGAGAAATGGTTTATTTCAATATCGCCACGTGTCCCTTTAAATAAACGCCAGGCAATGGTCAGACCTCTGTTTCACTAAGCATCTCAACTTGAGAGTTTCCTTATCTCAAATATTTGAAACTCTATAACTTTATTTTACATTAATCATTTTGCATGTTAACCTTTACAAAAGAGTACAGATTTTGTAATGATTTCATTTCTGTGTGAGAATTAAAGTGTTGTGTGTCCAAGTCAATAATGAGATAAATTAAGATTTCTAAAAAACACAGTTTGAGCGGTTGATGTTATTTTTTTTTAAATGAAAGGAAGCAACCCTCTCTTTCTTTGAAGAACTCTGTATACTATAGAACGAAATGAATTGAAATGATAAAATAAATATTTTATTCTAATTAATTTTATCTGTAATGCGAAGAAGACTCTGAGGTTATATGAACCGCTCCCGAATCCGTGATCTGGTAGATCCAGTAGGCTACTGGGTGTTTTTGTTATTGTAGGGGTAGTGGGTCGAGCTTGGGATCGGATTCACAACATCTGGCGTGAGCAGCCAACCCACTATCATTCTCCAATTCGAAAAGGTGAAATCTCGCTCTCGTGCGTGACGAGATCTGTGCGTGACTTGAGCTCAGAGGAATCGCATCACACCATAACAAACCGCAGTGGTGCTTCTGACAGTAGTTAATTACAAAGTTACATAAAACAGCCATAAAAAGAAAGAAAACAATACAAGATATGAAAGAAAATAAAAAAAATAAGTTTTTCTTGATAAAATAAAATTACTTTTTATCGTTTTGTGCGTGTTTGTATACTTTGATTAACGCTTGATTTCTGGTGATGGGTGGGGTAATTTGTAAACTTGAGAAGTTTAGTATTAATTTTTTTATCAATATCCATTCTATCATTTACAAATAGGGAATGGTTATATTTCATTTGTTTTATAGTTCATGCGACATAACGGATTTTATTAATAATTCTTGTCTTTTTATAGATGTATTATCTACCAAATTTCGGACCCAACTAACGACATGCATGTTGCACAGTCAATGGGCCTTTTTGTTTAAAACGTAGGTAAATGATTTAAAAAAAACAACATTATGACTATAACATATCAATACAATCTAAATGTAGTTTCTGGCAAAAAAATATGATTTTCTTCTATTTAAGAGAGCTTTGAATGAATTACAGACGTTTCGTACCACCAAATTGAGGTTTCGTACCACACATACGTTAATGCATAAACTTTACAGTGTTTCACACCATGATTAGGTGTCACAATCATTTACTTACGGTATTTGTTTGTAGTGTGTGATAGTATTGGATTTTATTATTTGGGGTTGTAACGTAACTACAATACATTATATTTTGTTTATACATTTATTGTATTAACGAGAAATTTGTTATATTTATTGTAAATTTACACCATATACTACGGACACAAATCACACAAAATAATTTACATACAATTGTTTGGAAATATGGAAGGCCGTACAATTTTTTCCAGACTGTCGACATATGAGATGGAGGATAATTGGGTTTTCTTCATCAGTTGTCTGTGGGCATCCATGGTTTAAGTTTGCCATTTTAATCCTTATAACTCCGTTTGACCCTAGACTGTCACTGTAGGGCTCTTTTGAAATAGTGTAAAATGTAGAACGTGGTGGAACTTTACTTCTCTTGTGGTTTCACAAGGACACACAACAATAGTCATCCGACGGCACTTTAATTGAACTGAAATAAAATTCATAAAATAATAATCTTAAGTCACTAATAATAGTTGATGAGTAAAAAAATAAAATAAAAAAAATATTATGAAACATGTACAGTATGATTACACGGGAATGTTCGTTTCTGTGTTGAAACTAGGTAACTACAACTGGTACAAAACAGTCTCAGAGACGGAATTTTAAACTTCTAACTCGTCTTTATGTCCCTATAATGAATTATGTCCTTGAAACGAATTAAGTAATTTCTTCTGCAATAATAACTTTTCTTAATAATTTACAATTATATACCACACACACACACACACACACACAGACACACACACAGACACACAGACACACAGACACACACACACACCATTTTACATTATGCTAACACCACCCACTTACAACAGTAATAAAAGTCACAATCATGGTCAACAACCGCATCGTTTCTTATGTTCATCATTGATACTAGCATACTCTCTCAAATTGAACTTTATTAAACTGCTTTAATTAATATTTGTGTTGTTAATGTATGAAAATTCAATTTACTTACGTGAAATCTACATTGTTTCAGCAGCGACCGCGGTGATATAAGGAAACTCTTTTTTTTTTAATTTCATAATTACCTCATTTTTACTAAGTACTACCAATTTGAAGTGATACTGCCAAGTTGCTGGCATTAAATACTGAAACTTTTATCAAAATACCACTTTTTACATGATCATTATATACAGGCGCGAGATGTTGACCGACATGCAATTTTGATGTGTTTGACTAATTTTACCAAAAAAAATTTTTTTTTACCTAATTCCATTAAAATTTTTACACCAAAATAGTCTCATGATACACTGAAGACATTATCTTACCAAAATACATTATTCAATACAATGTACATGCTAAAAATTGCACATTTAAATCATCCAAAATAAAAAATCTTCAAAATTTTGTGATTTTTCATGAAATTTCAATGTAAATATGCACATATATGCTTTATTTGAGGCATACACTTGCCAAAATGTGTTTTTTATGAAGCAAATGTCCCCAATTTGTCATTTAATACTATGAGAGTGTAAAAAAGAGGTTAGTTTACCTACAATTAACATTTTGGAAAATCACCCCCAATTCACTCAAGTCTCTCTTATAGGTGTAACCCCACCATTGATTTTTGTTCTTTATTCTATAGTAAATAATAAAAGTTTGAAGGCTTGTCATTCATAGAGGGTCCCAAATGAAAGAAGTGAAACCTACATTTTACTGTTTGTCAACCTCTGCACTATCAAAATATGATGAGAAAAGTAGGGGTCATGTGTCATATAAGAGATTTTTTTCCTGCTCAGTGTGTACACTGGTGACAAAGTGAAAGTAGACTTCCGAAATCATGAATTCATACCCCAATTTCCAAGCATCATTTTTTTTTCTAAATTCACAATTCAAACATGACAATGCTATCAAAATGTTCAAAATACATCAATAATGCCATTCAAATAAAAAAATGAGCATTAAAATAAGGAAAATGCATTTTTAAAGAAGAAGAATTGAGGATTATTTACAACCGCCATTATGCGACTACCCCACGGAAGCACTTCCTTTTTGCAATGGTGGCACTATGCCTGAAACAAATTCCCCTGAGCTCATAGTCTCGCGCGAAATCTCGCTCTCGCAAGCGACGAGAATTCGGAATTTCGAAGAGGTCAATTGCACTAGGGACCGTCCCAATTTGCAAAAATACAACTTACAAGTAGACTCTGAAACACAGGAAAAAAATACCTAAAATATTTCAAGGGTAACCTATGTAAATGATCACTTTTAAAGCCTCACTAAACTTCCGAAATGCACACTTTTTTGATAATAACAAAAACGATTGCAATGAAATGTGTATAATATATGCTAAAACAATTCCTGTAGACCCGTTAGTGACTGTATTTAAAAAAGAGATAAAATAAATAACTTGGATCGAAATGTGTCTTTCTTAAAAGAGCTGGCCGAGCATTAATTTTTGACGTTTCGTAATAACTTGGTTGTTCTCCGCCAATGTTCGAAAGTACACAAATCAATATGCGCATAAATTACCGTCCGTCGTCGTTCCGAACGGACTCGTGTAACCCGTTTTATGTCGAATGTGTTCACCGGAAAGAAACGGCCACTGATTTGTAAACACTCGTTCGCAGTTATTGAAAATAATGTATATTTTATTTGTATTTTTGTTTGCATACTTTATCAGAGGTAAAATAAACATGTAATGTATGAAATGGGATAGAAAAATAGATTTAAATTAAAAACAAATATCAGTCGTTTCGGAAGGTTAATGTGCCTTTAATAACACGCGCCATTTTGAGATCGAACTTTACTCACATTTACGCATAAAATCAGTCTTTCTCTTCTAAGCTTATAACCATATGGACATATCAATATGCAATAATCATTACCTGAAACTCTATATCAACTTCAATATTGAAAATTACTAAAACATCTTAAAAATAACTAAAATATGACATTTTCTGAAAAACAAAAATAAACCAAACTCAGAATCAATTTAATGTGTGTGACCCTCTTTATTGTATATGAACGCGACTATGCAAAAAGTGTTGCCTTTCATTCAATACAATCATTACGGCACTTTCTAAAATAGATCATACTCAAGGGTCTTAACAAATGCTTGGATATTTACAACTTGTATTTCCGATTGGAATTGCCCATTTGGAAATCGTAATTTCTCATTGGAAATTAATGCCATTTGGAATATATGAATTCCAATTGGACAGGGTGTTTAATTAACTACTTTAATTCCATTTATCTCAGTATTTTACGAACATTTTGAGCTGAAATTTTCTTTTTACTTTATAATAGTTATAATTATCCAAAAATATTAAGTTTATAACATTAAAAATCATAATGAAAAAAGTTTTTTTCCCCAGAAATTCAGCGTGTTATCTGTTTTTGCACTATCTAGTTAATATACACTTTTTAAAAAAAGAAATAAAATGACAATTTATTAAAATTGATGCGTACCTGTTTTAAAGTTAAAACATGAATTTGTAATTTGATCAGTTCACTTATGAACTTCTGTACGTTGCAGGGTTACATGTAAGTTATCACGCCCTTTCCAAAACAGTTGACTGTGCAGTTTAATGACAGTATTTTAAGCCCGTCTATGTTGAACGAGCATATCCTTTTGTTGATGTTGTATGTTCAATCTGAATGTTTATATTTGTTTTCATTCATTCATTCGTTCGTTCGTTCGTTCGTTCGTTCGTTCGTTCGTTCGTTCATTCATTCATTCGGTCATTCTTTCATTCTGGCGTCATCAAATTGTTCGCATTCAGCAAAATTTATATGAATTTTTCAAATTATTTCTTCTAAAGATATTTTATCCAGTTGAAGCTCTTATATCTTTGATGATTTTAAGCTTTATTTGAGGATGGGAGGAATGATGCACCTTTTGCACTTTTGATTTTGTTTTAAATCAACTCATTGCCACTTGTCTTTTTCTATAGAATATGGTTTTGTTAAAAATGAGAATCATCAATATTAAATAAATCAGTCTAAAAAATTGAATTTACAAACAATTGTTCGAAAGTGTTCATTTAAATATTTTGCAAATGTCATTCGGCAAATCACGTTATGAGTCGAGGGTTCCAGCCTAGCCTGGTCCCAAAACTTTATTTAAGTAGATATTTCTTTATTTACGTCTCATCATGGTTATCACACAGTATATACATTTTATAAAACACTATATTTAACAAATAACCAGGCCATTCAATAAAAAAATATTAAAGACTATATCTGAAACATATCAGTACATATTTTAAACCAATTTACCACACATTTACATCACATTGATGTTTATATATTTCCATGTTAACCTTATAGAATAGCAAACATACTTGCAGAATAGCCCATATAACAAAACATGAAAGCAAGTTTACCAGTTTCTTGCAGAAGGACGCTGGTTCTACTCAATGTCATTGTGTGGTCTGCCCCCAGCAATAAAATGAATGCCACATATAATCTGCTAGACGTTAAAAATAACGCTGAACTAGTGATTTTGACAAATTCTATTGAGACTACGCCGATTAATTCAGTCGGTAATGCGTCTGACTGTCAATCCAGGGGTCGTGAGTTCGAATACCCGCCCAGCAACAGTCTCCAGACGATTATAATACGACATTGTATCTCATTACCATTCGTTTCTCACCGCTGATTCAAGTGGGAAAGTTATTTGTTACTTGCGGAGATGGGATGTGATCAGTACTGGTTAACATTTCAGGATCACAGGAAACAGTGGTTAGGTTAACTGATCGTCATTTAGCCCTCGATGGCATAAAAATGACGCTAAATATTCTATCCACCAATCAGTCTATTTAGGCTAATGAAGGAATCTACAAAGAAAAGTAACTCTCTATTTTTTTGTATTTTTTACTTCTTTATCAAATCTTTGATTAGGAATGCTTTCATTTTTGTCACAGTAAATACATATTAAACACCAACACAAACATAAAACATGGCATTTTAATTAGAGAATCATTTTACGTAATGTGTTGCGTTCTGTACATTATTCAATATCACAGATAAGTTCAACAAGATAAATCAACAACTGTGTTTCTAGCACATAATATAAAACATAGTTTTTAAACATTACGATATACAGAAGAACTTCATTGACTCAAACACGGATGGCTGGAACACCATATATAGCTCGAACCACTTATATAGTCCCGATCGATTCCTATTTCGATGTATAAACATTTATGTAATGATGTTGAACAATACTTGATCTGAACAACCCTTAGCTTGAACTATTTAGTCCAGTCCCGTCGGATTCGAGCCATCGAAGTTCTATTGTAGATCTGTATTGACACAAAAACCTTCTTTAAAGATCAGTCGACATTTTTTCACCAAACGATTTCTTAAAGGGACACTTGGCAATTTTGAGCAAGTTTTACTTAAATCTATTGTTTAAAAGTGTATGCCGACATAAGACAAATATGAAGTAAGAATGACCCAGTATTCATATTTTTATTAATATTTTAGAAAATGTCTTTTAGATAGTTGAGAAGCATCGCTTTTCCCTTATTCGTGATCATACAAGATAATAGATGTAACAAATATGGTAATTTCATCAGTTTTTATTTTTGTAATAGAAAAAATTCTAAGGGAATATCAATTAGTGTTTTTATGATTTGTTTACTCACATTTTATTTTTTAAAAAGGTTTGAAGCCATTATTTTTAATAAAAAAACGTTAACAATTTTTTAAACATGGAATACTTCGATATATTGAGTAAAATGGAATGTATCCCTGCCGTATTTCTCTTAATGATATATAAAACTCTTCACTATATACATCTTAACGTCTCACACTACTAATACATTTCCCATAGGGCTCCATTGTAACATTTATGTCTAAAACACAGTAAAAAAAATAAAATATGCAGCATGCGTCTCGGCTCAAATTCTTCACTGGTTCTAGATATGCAAGTATAAAGGAAAAAAATCATACCGTGATCAGGTTTTTTTTTAATTCAATGCTTTTGTGATACCTTCCAATTTCTAGAGTAATAATATGTCAACTATTCACCCGCGATGCGGTTCGAACCAACACTTTTGAAATGACACAGAATTGTCCAGAAATATGGTATCAGCATCAACTTTTCAGTGGTGATTTCTAAAATTCTCATCACTTAACACATGATAGGAACAATGAATCACTGAAGTACAAAGCCTTGAAAAAATAAGAAAAAAATGACTAAAGTTTTATTTCTACCTCCTTCATCTGTATGCCCGGAGTACTCAAGGGAGATAATAGAATTAGTGGTGTGATTCCTTAAAAAATAATAAAGTCTACAGATTATTGATGAATATAAGAATCTTACATGGGTTTGAGGTTCGGATAGAAAATTCCGTCCAAATAGATAATTTTGGCGGGGACGAGGCTCTGCCGAGTTCCCACGAAAACAGTCATCCCAAGGGATGAACTTTTCTATCCGAACCGAAAAAACCATGAATGATTCTTTTTCTTGCATACCAAACAAATTGAATAAATATTTTAACTTAGTGTATCATTACAGATTTTACAACGGTCGCTTTTAAGACGTTTGATGATATGATTTTCGTCATACATTTTTACGTTACGTCATCTGGGTGATTTGAACGTCACAGCGAGAAAATTTTATCTCGGTGCTAGGGTGAGATAGAAATATGTAACCCCGGTAAAATTGCAGATATCATCCGGTATGCAAGAATAAAGTATTTCTCATATTTTTGGCTGAAATATGGTATGCAGCAAATTTTGTAGGAAAGGTTACTGACAGACAAAAAAAAAGAAAGAAAATATAACCGATTAGAAACGTAGTAGCATTTGAATTAAACAGTTACCAAAGCCGAATGAAATCGATCAATATGCAAAATATTTATAATAAGTGATATACACAGTATATACAGTGGGACTTCGTTTGCTAGAACACGGATGGCTGGCACACCACATATAGCATGAACCACTTATCTACTCCCGGTCGATTCCTATTTCGATGTTTATACATGTATGTAATGATATTGAACAGTACTTGATTCGAACAACCCTTAACTTGAGCTATATATTCACGTCTCGTCGGATTGGAACCATCGAAGTTCTACTCTTTAGAGAAGAATTGAAAACACGGGTCATTGCCTTGGAGCTGTTGCAAAATACTACATTGGAAACCTCTTTTAATGGGGTTTAACGCCAATTTAAACACATTTCAGATAACATATGGCATGTCCAGTTTTACTGGTGGAGGAAGACTCAGAATGATTCTGAGTAGTAACACCGTCATGCCGCAAGTAACTGGCAAGCTATCTCACATAAAGTTTTTGAAGTGTGTCGGACTCGACCCTACGGCCTTAGCGGTGAGCAGTGGGCTGTTAGTGATTTTAAGACGGTACCGTAGACCACTCGGCCGCGGAGAACCCTCCATGTAAACCTAAAGTAGGTTCCTATTACACCAACATATACTTAAATACACAAAAACTTAAACCTAAGAAAAGCTGACAGATGGTCATGATTTAGACTAGCTTCAAAACTGCATATGGTTTCATTGACATTGAATGCAGAATAAATAACCAGTCAAAACTTAAGGCTTATTGTGTTCGTCTCTTTCCGATAAACACCTTTCGCAGAAAACGGAGGGATACGAAGCTTGCTCGGAAACGCGTCTGTCGGTACATGTAATATATGTTCATATGTTCATATAAAATTAAGATAAAATTAGTTTTTAATAATTGTACTTAACAAACCACCATTGGTTGTCTCTCAATATTAACTGCAATGAAGTTATTTGTGACGTAATAGCGCGTGCAATAGTTTATATCACGCGTATATTCAAGGGAGGATCCCTGGCAAGAGTTACTAGACAAAACTAGTTTTCCGTACTCATTGTATTTCAGTGCATATACATATTATAATGCGTACTACGTAAGTACAGTTCTATGGCAGACATCAATATATTTAAAAAAGCCCAGAAAACCCAATATTGATATTAGTGAAGCCATAACTTTTCTAATCTTGTAAATGAACCCCTTATCTTACGGTCTTAATCCGCACACTACTTCTACAGTATTCATTTGTGTACTTCCGAACACTGGCGGAGGTACAGTCGGAATGCAAACGAGTCATTACGGAATTACAAAAATGTAAACAAAGTTAAAAGATCGGTACGCTCACCTAAGAAATACACATTTTGCTTTTTTTAAAAACAGTCACTAATGGGTCTAGGGGAATAGTTTTAGGAATACTAGAAACTCATTTAATTACAATCATTTTTGTTATTATCAAAAAGTGTGCATTTCGGAAGTTAAATGAGGCTTTAGTTAAGTTTATAAGTAATTAATTAAAATGTTGGTGAAACAGAATCCCATTGAACATTTACACTTAACCTCTCTCTTTTCCCGTCGTTACATAAAAAGACAGTCAATGACTATGGCATCTCCTCACAGGTGCTACCGCTAGCAAGTTACTGTGCTCTTTATCCATCTTTATGCTTGTCTGTGAGAATTTCCTCTGCCGAACCCTATTCACTGCTTCCCTAGAAACATATGGGGAATGCTTTCTCGTTATACAAAAGTTAAACGTCTTGTTAAAAGTTTTGCGAAAGTTGGATCCACACACTAGGTATAGTACGATATTCACAGAGAAACTTAAATAGTAAATAAGCTGGAATATAGTTTGTAGTGTGGCTTCTATACTTCGTGCACTGGCGTGACCTTTAATGAATGAACCAATCATCAATCTGAGTCGAATAGCGTGACTTGGGATATTTAGTATAAAAAATGTGACAGTAACAACGAAAAGCATTTTTGTCACTTTTGCTATTGGAATTGAGAGGCTGTTGCGTTTTTTCAAAATGTTACCGTCTTGGTCACGCATGGTGAAGTTGATCCTCCTTCGATGAATCACATGCAATAGTTTATAAGTTATTATAAAGAGAAACACTGAAATGAGAATTGTGGGTAACACAAGCGTCAACACTGTATCCATGTAAACCAAAACCTGAGTGAGTGTAGTATAGTTGGCGTTATGGGAGCAGTCACCGTTCATTATCCACAATGGGGTGGCGTAGAAGCCTAGGGCAAGAACGTAGAGGGTAACCACGGTGAATTTTGACCAGCGTTCGCTGCAAATTTGTTTGGCTTGATATGGAGTGTGTATCAACAAAAAGTTTACAAACGTTATAAAAACGCACAACCAGACGGATACGCAACCGCACAGATACGTCATGAACACTATAAATTGGCACACGCCTTTGATTTGACTTAATCTTAAATCGAAAGTGCTTGATGCCCAGACTAAGAGTAGACTAATGAGGAAACCATTATCACTGATACCCCGCACGGCTAGAAAGAAAGAACAGGGACTGTTTCGGAGCGGCTTTCTCAGAAAGGTTATCGTTGACAACGTATTTCCCAGCAATCCAAATATACATATCACTGGGAGACATACCAGCTCAATCCTCATCACAGTAGCAAAAGTCGGGTCATATTGCATCATGGGGTTATCGGAGATGTTTCCGCTGTCATCCGATTCATTTGTAGTCAAGATCAATGGTGTACTGTATCGAGCTTCGTCCATCTGGATCTGAAGTAGAATTACGAATAGTTCGTTAGCAAAGAAGTTTGCTATAAGACATTTAAGCAAATACAATTTCTAACGTTTATAACAATGTTCAGCCATGAGCTATAGTTTTTAATTTATAGCAAGAACCAGTAATTTACAGACGAATAATAAAGTCTGTTTTACATACAGTCATGTATAATCTGATATTTTATCACTAAATACATATTATGCCTTATAGCTTAGTTGTCTAAGAAACATTTCATTCACATTGTTTTGCATTATATCTTGGGTAGCGTGTTATAGCTAAATTATTATTGAACTTGGTGTACACATTTTATGGAAAAAGAAAAACAATATTAATCGAATAAACAGATAAAAAGTCTTAACAAATCATAAATAAAAAAGTATTTCATATTTCAAAATAAGTTTAATAAAATTTAAATATAAAAGTTTGATGGATGGAATTGATAAACTTGATGTAATGATTTGTCAAATAACCATATAAAGAAAATGATGCTAACAAATTATTCTGAAAATCCTATCACAATTAATAACACTGATTAGAAGTTTTCTGCAAAATATGCAAATGTTTTCTGTTTTATGAAACAATAAATAAGAATTTGTCAAGTATGCCCTTGTGACCGCCCTTCTCACAAAGTTCTGATGTTGGTCAATGTAATATTTAAGAAATATATAGATATATTATATAAAAGTTATTGGAATTCCTTCTCACGTGTGTGAATGTAAATGTACTGATGTAATTGTGCCATTGTTAGGTTGGCTTGCCTAATGTTTGAAAATGAACTGTTTATGCACAAACAAGCCCATGTGGGCTTTGGTATGTAAATTGTTTATTAATCATATGCATTTAACTGCCGTTATATATACTAATTATGTTATCATGAGAATTGTAAAATTAATCTACTTATTGCTAAGTGATATGGATTTGACTCATCCGAAGACATTGTACAATAAACACATATTTAAACAAACTACTTATCTTCACACATCTAACTAAAATATTGTTTCAAATTAACAAAAACTATGACATTAATTTATGTATTATACTATTCCGCAAACTATCTGATCCACAGTGCTAAGTGAAGCTTAATCACCAAGCCAATTGTCCAACACTAAAATATTTTACCACCCGTGAATCACCAAACGCACTGACTTAACACATCAAATCAAATTAAATTGTAACGAAAATATCGACAAACAGTTCCCTTTAGCCATTTACAATTTGAAATATCGGCAAACGTTTTCCATAAGCATTTATAATTGGCAATATCGTCAAACATTTACCTTTAGCCATTTATAATTGGCAATATCGGCAAACATTTCCTTTAGCCATTTATCATTGGCAATATCGGCAAACAGATCCCTTTAGCAATTTATAATTGGCAATATCGGCAAACATTTACCTTTAACCATTTACAATTGGCCATATCATCAAACAGTTCCCTTTAGCCATTTATACTTGGCAATATCGGCAAAAATTTACCTTTCACTATTTGCAATTGGCAATATCGACAAATAGTTCCCTTTAGTCATTTAAAATTGGTAAAATCGGCAAATATTTACCTTTAAGCCCTTTTAAATTGGCAATATCGGCGAACATTTTCCTTTAGCCATTTACAATTGGCAATATCGTCAAACATTAACCTTTAGTCATTTTCTAATTGAAAATGTCGGCAAACATTTCCCTTTAGCCCTATACAATTGACATTATCGGCAAACATTATCCTTTAACCCTTTACAATTGGCAATATCGGCCAACAGTTCCCTTTAGTCATTTGAAAATGGCAATATTAGCGAACATTTTCCTTTAGTCATTTACAATTGGCAATATCGTCAAACATTTTCCTTTAGCCATTAGTTATTGACAATATCAGTAAATATTTCTTTTTAACCATTTACAATTGACAATTTGGCAAACATTTACCTTTAACCATTAATTATTGGCAATATCGGTAAATATTTCTTTTTAACCATTTACAATTGGCAATTTCGGCAAACATTTACCTTTAACCATTAATTATTGGCAATATCGGTAAATATTTATTTTTAACCATTAACAATTGGCAATTTTGGCAAACATTTACCTTTAGCCATTAACAATTGGCAATAACAAAAGATCATAAATATTTAATGATAAACACAACTAAATATACTTACGCTGTCTTCTTATATCTCTTCAATTAACACTCCTATCTTTGTTATACACATTCAGTTCTACACAAGTCTTTTCCCTTACAAATTGTGAAACACGATGAAAAACTTTGATAATTTCATCCTTATATATGTTCTATGAAGGTTCAATTAAATTCCAATGAAAGGTCACCGCAGAGAAAAATACTAATAAATCAATAATGTGATAATTATAGTGTATATGAATCGGACAAAACTTTATAATTGTTTTAGCTTTAATCAAGAAACGAGGGCAAATTGTATATTTTCAGACGAGAGCGTTTCCATGGAAACTTTTTGGTACAAATTCGTAAATAGCAACATATTGCAAGACATGTTTAATTCAATTTTTATTTGAAATAAAGTCAATCATAAACACTGATGAACTTTAAATCAATATATCTATGTGAATATTCATTGGATTAACATTTAAAGCATATCAATATATTGACAATATATTTATTTACCTATCTGAACCGAAATATTTGTTTTGTAAACCTTTATTACGTTGTAACGGCCAATCCTTCTCAGAGTAAGTTAAAAAAAAAAATAATTTATGTAAAAGTGTATTTATGTCACACGCGACAACTTTTACGTGATCGAAATCCGGTGCGATATAAATTTGCGCCCTCTAAAATCGAGTCCTGGTGATTCCGCCCACATTTTTTTGACCGCGTCTTTTTCCGAACGTGTCTTTTTCGGACCTTAGCAAAAAAAAAAAAAAGGCTATATATGGTTTGACAATTGTTTGTTTTTGACTCCCGCCATCTTGAAAATGTTGTTGATAGTCGATATATTTAAAGAGCGGAATTTTAATGCCTTCACCTCTTGTATGACGTCACTTTTTCTCGCGAGAGTATCACGGTAACATGCAAAACATCAAAATGGCAGATTTCGTAAGGATTTCGGTACTACATAACATAAATGTCTTTTAACGAGACTACAGTAGATAAAGATGCAGTTTTAACATTGCAGATTGGTAAATTAAATATCAATTCATTGATATGTCAGGCTAAATTACCTAAAACATGAGACCAAACGTCAAATACACCGTTGAAAATGCTTGACTGTGGGGTTTTCAGTAATCCCCGTGTTTTTACTATAGGAGTTGCTCTGACCCTAAGCCGCAAAAAAAAAAAAAAGAAAAAAAAAAGGCTATTAGGGTCAGAGAAGTCTCGGATTAGATGAACCTTGCAAGATCTTTCTCATGTATATGTATCTAATCAGAAGTTATTCAAGAATTTCTTAAGAAATGCAAGCTTTGTGCTAAATACGAGGGGTGTCCCAGAATTACGTGGATGTTTGCTTTGTTTAATTAATCTATGAACAAAATTTGATAAAATTGTCAGATATGTCTGTCGGAATTATTGTTTTGTGCTACAAGTTGTGCAAAAGGTGGTTAAAAACAACGCGTAGAAAATGACGTTAACTGATTATTAAGAATACCGCACAATCATAAGATTTTGTGTAAATCTCGGTAAAACGCCGACGCAGACTCGAGATATGATACAGGAATCAGCTATAAAGCCAGCTGTATTGAGATCACTGGTTTTTAAATGGCAAAAACGGTTCAAAGATGGAAGAAGACATAAATGATGCCACGGGTCATGGTCGCAAGGCAACACTGGATATGACGTCAGTTGCGAAAATCAAGGACGTAATTGTTCAAGATCGGAGATACACGGTATGCGGAATAAGCGACCTCACTGGAATAAGCCAAGCATCTGTGAATAGAATCTTGACAAAAAATTTGCACATACGTAAACTTAGTGCTCGCTGGGTTTCGCGGCTGTTAACAAACTGTTAACAAAAGTCCATATAGAGCGGCGATAGCACGCTTCGAGGAGATTCTTAGCACGTTTTCGTAAGGAAGGGGATGCATTACTTGATAGAATTATTACTACTGACAAAACATGGTTGTTTCTGTACGATCCAGAGACGAAAGAGCAATCAAGTATTGGAAAGCAGATTCGTCTCCTCCACCAAAAAAGGTAAGGCGAGCAAAGTCCGTTAGAAAACAGATGTACATATTCTTTATGGACAGATCGGGTATGCTAATGCAGCACGCGGTACCTCTCCATACGACTGTGAATTCGTCATATTATTCGATGGTAATTTTTATCATTATTTTTTTTTTAAGATTTTTCACTAATTTCTTTAATTATATATACAATTATTTACCATTTTTATGTGTTATAGTTATTTATTAAAATATGTGAATTATAAAGTTATTCACTTTGCATTTGTATAAAAAATTGCCGATATATGCTCGTATATCATAATTAGATATGAGATATGAAATGAAATATTTTCAAATATCCTTATTGATGAAAGTTTTTAATATGCTGTGATTCATTCCAAGGCATGTGCTTTTTTAGAAGTTGTACTCAAATATATTTTTAAATAGGAGGCATTGTATATGGCGAGACAATAATAAAGATATCTTTTTTTTCCATAGATTTACAAAACTATGACGCCTTCAACCATTTACAAAAGTTGTGCGCCATAACAAAGAGCAACAGAATTCTAAAAATCTGAAAATGTTACAAAGGTTATGTTTGCGTTTTACAATTTTTAAATACAGATTTTGGTTAAATTCAGGTATACCATTAAAGTTTGAAGTAGTCCATAGGTGAAACTACAATTAAAACACAGAAACAACTTTTCTTAATAAGCATACCCTTATGTTAGGTAATATTTGTTTGTTTCACATGTTTTTTTTTTGAAGTTGAAAATGTGTATGTAGACATATGAAATATTGATTAGGTCTAACAACAACAACAACAACAACAACAGCACATGTATAATAAAGATTAAAAGAATAAATGAAAGACAATTACAAACACTTCATATCCAAATTCGAGGGGTTATCCAGAAGTTTTTTTTACAGCGGATTTCTTATGTCAGCAATAATGTTATGGTATACGTAGCAACATACCGGTATATAAATGGATATTGCCGAAACTCAAAACATTGGAGAATATTATTGGTAAATATATACATGCATATACACAGTAGATATTATTATTCAAATCTTTCACAAACGTTAGAAATTGACAAATATTATGATGTGACGACGTGTGGAAAGAGTGAGGTCCGGTGAGCCAGTTAACTAGATTTAAGCTTCTTGGTGGCAATTGTGCAACATACTCTTTGGTATTGGATATTTCTATCGAAAAATATTTCTTTCGTTTACTTTATGTTAATGCTTCGCCTTTAATACGTCACTATGATGAACGTTTTTCTTACAAATTCTGTTTCATTATATTTTGCTCTGAGAGTCGCATTTCTATAATTTTACTTAATTAGTATTACTAACCAAAAAGTATAAACTATCAGACAGGTGTAGAACAGATTCGCCTTTGCATAGAATAACAAAAATCAATTGATTACATTAACGATTTGTATTTATATTAATCAATTGAAATAATAAATCTTACACTGACTGAATATAGAACAAATTACATGCGTGGCACCGCATTTTCTGATACAACAAGTGCTGTAAAACGATTACACTTGTTATATAACTTGTGATAGTCGTAACCAGTGCAAACCAGACGGCTGTGTAGTCATTTCCCTTTGAGCGAATGTAGCAATTATGTTTATAGCCTATATAACTTCTGGCTTGCAACGTTATGTTAATAAATACAATTAGTTTTGTTGCTTTACACAATGCTTTGTTAGCAGCGAAGTCTATTTTACTCCCTCATCCTTGCTAGAAATATTGAACAGACAAACACTATGTAAACAGTATATGATATATCTGTCTTGCAATAACATTAAGAATGTTATGAGATAGCTTCAGGCCGTTATTTGAGATGTGTGCCTGGTACTTTACATATTTAATTCAGATATCTAGAATTCATGGAAGCCTTGTATAAATATTCATAGCTCACATCAAAGGATAAAGCAATCCATTTAAATAAATGTTACTGCTGTTAAATTCTATCAATGGACTATATCAGTACAATCGAGTAATAACATGACGTCAAATTGTATCGTTATACGACAGAGTTCATGCAGTGTTTGAACATTTAGGTTGTACGATATAAAACCTAACATTAATGTAAAAAAAACAGAAATCATTATGCAAATAAAATAACAATAAATCTGAAAATGTATGCATTTATCGAATTTATATTATGTACATTATGAACTTTGAGACCTACATTGAGTTGAAGAATATTAAAATATTAAGAAAAAAAAAAGTATGAAACTGAAAATTGAATATCTTAAAATTGAAAGAATATATACATGTTCACGTCTGATGAAACTGTTATTAAATTTCGTCTAGTTGTTTTAATTCAGTTTTAAGGAATAACACACTTTGATTTGCCAGGGAACATTTGCCAGCTTTATTAATTTGTAATAAAATCTACTCTGCGAACGTAAATTGACCATGACAAAACATTAGATGTTATTACATGTACTAGTGTTCCTTACAGTCTGTATTGACACACCTATTAAGTTATTTGGCCAAAGAACTAATTCCTCAATAGGTGTACCGGTACATACTTTGCGGCACACTATATCTATTTAATGACATATGCAGTATAATTCATATATCAGTCATATCTACAAATATAACTCAGAAAACATTTATCAAATACCCTATTAAAATTGCTTTTATTATTTTTCATTATTTGTTTTTGACATTTTTTGTTGTTGACAGTTTTCTATAAAGAATGCATACCACTTGTATACCATGTAGCATATAACACAATAACACAATATATTGATTAGTTATTTTTGTCATCTACTGTGTGTGTAACCTTTTGATCTATAAAACGATGATTTATTTTAGAAGTACACTGGCTAACAATTGTATTGTGTGTTCGACATTCATCTTGATGATTCCGCTTTGGGAAAATAACAGGATCTTATTTTTAAAATGCACAAAAAAAACCAATAATGTACCTTATATTCCGAATGTTTAGTCAGGCTATTTACCAAATAGTCACTTCGTTAAGCGTACTTCTGTTTTAAATACTGTTCTATATTGGCAAAGTATTCAATAATGACCTATATGTATAATTTTCATTATATTTATAAACTTGTTGCATTCAGCTTGCTTGCAAATAACACATGAAAAATGTATGACAGGATACGTGAATTTTAGTCAGCTAATGGTTACTTACAATTTATTGATGAAGACATCGTCATTAAAATAGATGACTTATTATTGGCGATTTAGCCTAATTATAGTGAAGAAAATACTTCTGTTATGTCGACTTAATCAAGAAACTATGTTGCTAACCAGATAACAAAACTGTACCACCATACAATTTGATTAGTTCACGACATAGGAAAGATCCATTCCAATACAGGCGTTCTAATAGCTTTGGTTAATTATATTCTTGCAACACAAAGTGATTAAATGTTTAAACTAATAAAATCAATTTTAGCCTCTAAAATGAAGATTACAGGGTCTTATACATGTATGTGTCATAGCAATATGGATTTTCTATTCATGATGAAGAAAATTTAATCACGAGATGGGATTGCCGTACGGGCGGTTATGGTGCATTTTAATTGCACTTGGCACAGCGAAAACGGATCTTAAGTTCTGTGCATGGTTAATCGAATATTTTATGAAAGCAATGGTTTGTCCCTAATATATGGTGCCTTAACAAGTGTTTTCTTTTCATGGAAATCGATATACTGAAAATAAAGCACATCTAACTGTAACAAGATTAAGAAAACTCGTTTATGAGTTATTAAAGTCAATACAAACGTTTACCGTACAATTTAATGTTTTTGTTTACTTTCAGGTATGAAATAAATCTTATACCTACACTATTTGTATAAGTATTTAGTTATGCTCATACTGTCAATTAATGTATAAAACTTCATTACTTAGAAATAATCTAGAATGGTGTTAAAACTAGTGAAAACTTAAGTATTTCTTTGTTGTCCTGTTTATTTCTTTCTTTCATTAATTTCGATTTTGTTCAGAATTTAATTTTTACTATATCTTTCCGTAAAGAGGGATTAAAGATTATAATATATTAATATATTGATTAAAGTCGGGACTGTTCGTAATAATATAATAAAATGATTGGCGTTTTCTGTAGGCATGTCCAACTTTCCGGCTCATCCCTAACTATCATGCAGATCAGGGGAATCCACCCAATTGAGAGCCATCCTTTTTTAAAAAGTTACCGCCTATTATTGATATCCATGTATGGCCAGGTTAGTTATGGACAAAAGCGATATTTCAACATTTTTCAGTGTGTTTTTTTTCTTTAGTAAAATTAGATTTCTTGTAAAATATTTTAATCTCATTAATGGAAGTTACGTTTATATATTATTTCATTTTTTGCTCAAGGGATTAATTAGTATTGGGAATTTCAATATGTTTGATGATGTTACACGCACACTCCAATATATAAGGGTATTAGAAAGAACTATTTTGATAAAGTCATTATTTTACTGATATTATATGATTAACTACTCAAGGACAATTGCACTATATGTCTCGCTGGCATTCAATAGCACATAAATAAAATTATATTGCCATCAAAAAGTAATATATTTTCAATGCAATAATAAGAAATCCTATCTTTTTTTGTCTAAATGAATTCTGAAACTGTCTCTTTACATTTGAAATACGAGGTGCGTAAGAAATACTTTTAAAATTCAATAGCATATAAATAAAATTATATTGCCATCAAAAAATAATATATATTTTCAATGCAATTGACAAGTTTCGTATCTAAAATAGGATACGATTGTGTAGCAACCAACAGCGCTAGAAAATATGCATGCAATGACTATCCGAAACAGCCCGATGATGTCAACGACGTCAAAATTTTACATGACATTTAACCGAGCAAATCGAGCAAATCACGTTTTGTCAAAGTATTCACTGACCTCTTAGATGTATTTCATACATGTCATTTTACTTATTTATCATTCGCATCTCTTTTGTCAAAGTTAACTCGGGGTCCGGAATATTTTGCATCTTTAGAGAGTCCATACAATTTTCGATTTATAAACTTATGTTTTTGTTCCATCCATGCTTGCTGGTGTATCAATGAGGCAGTTTACATTCAGTTTCTCTTATGTTCATGCCTTGAACAAATTGTTATTTCGGATCAATAGCCAATATTTCTGCACATAAAATGATAATTGAAGAAGACAGCCTACCCATTTGTGACAGCCTGGTCCTACGTTAGAAATTGACGATAAATTGCCACCCTTGGTTATCGCAAATGCAGCATTATTGTAAAATCTATCCATGAAATTAATGAGATTCTTAATCAACAGAATGCCAGAACTTTGAATATGAATGACAAAGGCAGAGATTAGAATTGCTATTTTTTTTTCAAGTTCAACTAGTATTGAAAATAGTGAAACATTACTTATATAATTATAATGACCTTTTAATTTCTACAAAACATCTACAAGAAATATTACAATGATAATTTTTTTCTGCTTACGATCTATTAGATATATTATAATTGCCTTTATTTTCTGCTTAAGATCTACTAGATATATGAACATGACCTTTATTTTCTGCTCAAGATCTACCAGATATATCATGATGACTTTTATTTCTTGCTTAAGATCTACCAGATAAAGTTTAATGACCTTTATTTTCTGCTTAAGATCTACCAGACATAGTATAATGACCTTTATTTTCTGATTAAGATCTACCTTTATGTTTTGACAAAGATCTACCAGATTTATTATGATGAACTTAATTTCCTGCTTAAGATCTACCAGATATAGTATTATGACCTTTATTTCCTGCTTAAGGTCTACCAGATATAGTATTATGACCTTTATTTTCTGTTTAAGATCTACCAGATATATTATAATGACCTTTATTTTCTGCTTAAGATCTACCAGATATATTATAATGACCTTTATTTTCTGTTTAAGATATACCAGATATATTATAATGACCTTTATTTTTCTGCTTAAGATATACCAGATATATTATCATGGCCTTTATTTTCTGTTTAAGATCTACCAGATATATTATAATGACCTTTATTTTCTGCTTAAGATCTACCAGATATATTATAATTACCTTTATTTTCTGCTAAAGATCTACCAGATATATTATAATGACCTTTATTTTCTGTTTAAGATCTACCACATATATTATAATGACCTTTATTTTCTGCTTAAGATCTACCAGATATATTATTATGGCCTTTATTATCTGTTTAAGATCTACCAGATGTATTATAATGACCTTTATTTCCTGCTTAAGATCTACCAGATATATTATTATGGCCTTTATTTTCTGTTTAAGATCTACCAGATATATTATAATAACCTTTACTTTCTACTAAAGATCTACCAGATATATAATAATGACCCCTTTTTCTGCTTAAGATCTATCAGATATTTCATAA
Source organism: Panopea generosa (assembly GCA_029582155.1). Lineage (NCBI taxonomy): Eukaryota > Metazoa > Mollusca > Bivalvia > Adapedonta > Hiatellidae > Panopea > Panopea generosa. Next base: position 36,972,033 of record CM055907.1, read on the forward strand.
TGATTTTTTCTGCCAGAGATCTACGAGAAATAAAACAAGTTGAGTATCAAGATAACTAAAAATTGTACTTTTTTTTAAATTTATTTTATATGTCTTTCACTTATTTCGTTTTATTTATACCCTTTTAGAAAATCTAATTTTCTATATTATTCGTTGAAAACATTTGTTCCAGTGTGTCTATGTTTAAGTCATCGATTTTCTGCTGTTTATCTTTGTTGAAACAAAAATAGTTTGATTAATAATATACATTGTATCTCCAACTTATAAATTGATATTTTGGTACTAATGTAATATTTTGGTAATGTAACATTTTGGTAATGTAAAATTATGGTAATGTAACATTTTGTTAATATATTTGGTAATGTCATATTGTGGTAATGTTATAATTGGTAATGTTATATAATTTGGTAATGTTGTAATTGGTAATGTTATATTTTGGTAATGTTATATTATGGTAATCATATATTGTGGTATTGTTATATTTTGTAATTTCATATTGTGATAATGTTATATTTTGTAATTTCATATTGTGGTAATGTTATATTTGGTAATTTCATATTGTAGTTATGTTATATTTGGTTATGTTATACTTTAATAAACTGGCCATGTTGACTTTCCATATCATGTTTCATTTCATTTAATTTAGCATTAAACAGCCTGAAATCGCTTATAACATTTATTAAAAAAATGCTAATGTTGTTTGCTTAACAGAGTTATGCTTTACTTCGATATCTATGTATTATATTGATATAAAAATGTTTAAGCATGACACGTTTGAAATGATTCTTCCTGACTCCTGATAATTCAAAATTATTGTTAAAGAGCTTTGATTTATTATTCGAATTTTATATGAAAAGGTACTTTTTGTACTTAAACCTGCGTCGGCGTCTGTGTGAATTGAAGTTTTGGTGCAAGATGTTCATAAGTGGGCATGCTATCACTGAGGCAGAATGCAACGTATCGGGATCTTAACTTTGATGTCAAGGTCATATTGTAGGGTGAAAATGTCACATTTGCTTTTAAAGTCTGTATTAAAGGTTTGGTGCAAGCTGTTATTAGGCATGCTTATATACCCAAAGGGTTAAGAAACAACGCACGTAAAGGTATTTCAATAAAGATTGTGTCAATAATAACGATCATATTGCTAAAATCATTAATAACATACATCTACACATTTCAACACCGCATATAAAATGAGGTTAAGCCTCTATATTATATGTCCGGACTGCTACCGGGAAATAGTTCCGCTTGATAACTTTTCTATAGTTTGTTGAGATACATTACATGAGAATGAAAAATTGGGATTGATTTTGAGGTATATCGAGTTATGGTCACTGTTACTAAAATAGAAAAACAGTTTTCGCATATTGGCTTTAGTTTCCTAAAACATAATAGGTTTTTAAAGTCAAACGGAAAACAAGGATTTGTCTGAAGGTCAGTCAAGTCATCAGAATCCTTTAAAATGTGCGCTTTGAATTAATATATATGTAGGAATTCCAGAGGATTCACATATGAATGTAATTGATGCAATATAGCGGACCGAAATAAAGAACATAACTTAGTTTATATTAATTTATTTCAGCTCGATTGTGATTAAAGCTTAGAGCTTTTATGAGCTGCTCTCGAATCCGCTTCTTGGAAAGAACCAATACTGAGTGATAATTTATGACCAGGCATCCGGTGAAGCTGGGTTCTCATCCGAAACCCCTGGCATGAGCGGCTAACACTCTACCGCCCCTCTTTATATATTATAACACTACTTCATCAATGAATCGTTATAAAAGTTGGCATTTTAGCAATTATGTTGTAAACTTCTGTATTGATTCAAAATAATTTATTTAACTATATCATATATTTTTTCAAATATTTAATCAAATTCACGATTATGTTAGATGCTATCCGGACTGTCGGGGGTAAAAATGTAGTTATCTATGTACACATAAGAAGTTTGATCGTTCGTCTCTGTCCAGTAATCGTGGCAATAAGCGTTAACTATCATTGTCAAAATATTCTCTCTCAGTATGCAGTAACGTGATAAATAAATGGTGCGAAAAGCATATTTTAATGAGTCGCAATTTGGCTCTAGGATTGATCAAATCTGTAGTACTGCTGCTTGTTTATTAAGTTTGCATTCAATAATTCTAAAATGATTAATAAAAAAGTCGTACTTATATTTTGTTTTCGTCAATTATATGAATACATTTTATACCGTTTACACGATCGAATCCGGTCTAAGTTGTAATATGATTAATATAATTAGAAATCACAGTTACGTTAGACCATGTGCTAAACAACGTAATATGACGTCCTCAAACTACTTTGGTGAATCACTGGGGTTAAACTAAGGCGACCCACTTTTCTCCGCTTCTGTTTATTCACACTGTTAATCATATGAGCAATATTATAAGGAATTGAATCAGTGACACATAAAGTTTTGTTAACGTAGTTTAAGCGACGATTGCCACTACCTGCTATCTGTAAACAAAGTGAAATAGTCTATTTAACAGCACATATGGAAAGAAACAATTTCATTGAAATTGCAGAATTTAATTAATAATGCACTTTACATAATGCATATTATTGGGTTGGTATTGCTTTGTGGTCAGTTTTTGAAAGTACAATGTCATATATTTGCATTATGCCAAAATTTGACTTTCTGAGAATGTTTAAAACAAGTTTTGAATATGAGAGTTACTTGATTTATACTTTTAATCAAATAAACTGTAAATAATAAACAGATTTTGTCGAATTCTCACAGTGCACATTACAGATGTCCAAAGTCGAAGGTTATTGAATCAGAGTATCATTTGCTGTTATATATTCAGTATATAAATTTTAACGATAGTGTAAGGTGACAATTGATTGAAATTGCATTGTTTTTCATTTAATCCATTCGTTTTGTTTTTAATTCCCATATAACTATGATAATGCATGTATTCAGTATTACACAGCCTATTTGAACATATACTTTATTGCTTTGAAAAGAAAGAAAAAACACTTATTATTCCCATACTTTTATGCTTATCATATGTATGTGCATATGTTCACTTCCGACCATTTGGTTATATGTCTGTTCATATGTCTGTCACACATATGGTTTATTATAAAAATGGTTTATGTCATTGAGCACATGTTTGCCGTAACATGAGCACGTGACTATATGTTAATATCTGTAATATACGTATACATGTGCATCACTTGGTTACATGTATTAAGTTTTGTTCTATATAATTTAATTGCAATGTGGAATGCGCTTGGTGTAGAGGTAGGGAATCACAATCTGACTCGTGGATCGGACGGTCGTTATCATGAGTTCCACTCCAACACGACCACGTGTTGTGACTTTTACAATAGCTTATGTATCTATATACACGAATATACCCATTTATAGCAAGGACTTTGGATGTGGGACAAACATATGTAATGGGAAAACAAGTCAAATGAAAAGACGTATAGCGAGAGAAGAATAGTCGAACGAACCCAGCTCTTTGTTGTATATGAGCTTATATTTCATCATCACCGGTTTTCCACATGGGCGATGCCCTCAGAGGAATGTTAGCATTTTTGAAATTGTGGGAGAAAGTGCAGGATACAAGTAGAAACCCATCGTAAGTTTGTTTTGGTTCTTTAGCGTGATCGGTGTATATCACCATCACACGGGTCCTCGGTTGAAAGTCCCATCCGAACGAATGTTAGTATTTTAGTTGGCCAGCCCCCGGGATCGAAGTATCGTGCTCTACCGACTGAGCTAAAGGGGCCAAACCCAGCTCTCCCGATTGCGTCTGTTAAATAGCAAGTATTGGAAGCGACAGTTGAGCACGTTGATTTGTTTGTCACTTCAGGGAACGTTCAAATGACGTCACAGTTCAATAAGGGTTCCATTACTATGAATTGTTGGACAGGCATGGGATTCGCTGCCTAATATACCTGATTCGGGAGATATGACGATTTGTGATAGACCAAAGAGGGAAGTAATTACATTAAAGAGAAGAATGGAATATTTATAGATATAGATAATATAAATGAGATTTTGAATGTTTCTCAAGGAATCATATCACGCTAGGAAACGTTTTAGAATTGCAATTTTGCGAAACCGATATGTTTGAAACAAGTTCAATCAAACAGTTAAGCGCTAATCTAAGACTATTTGAAACGATTTGAATAGTTTATGAGGTCGAGAACAACTTTGAAAAACTGCAATATTGACAAGTAAATCAATATTGTGTGGATGAAATTCTCGATTTACATGTAATAAAACAAACATCAAATAACTTAAATCGAGTTTTAATGATATGCTTCACCCCACGCACACTAATTGACTGAAGAACACGACATTTGCCGAAAAATAAAATCGTTAAACGGGACCATTATACTCCAATCAGCTCTTACCAATTAACAACAGCATTTGCAGCGCTGGATGTTGCTTATAAAGTTGTTTGTCCAAACCAAACTCTTATTAATATACTAGTTTCTTTCCATATATAGACTTTCATTTTATGATTTTATATAGATAGCAACACTTTGACATTAAATGTCGTTTGATATACAATACGAATTTTATTAGGAAATAAAAGGTTAAAAAAAATCTATATAAAATATCACTTTTGTTGCAAAATATATTCGAATTTTCACAAAAAAAATTACCATACTAAAACGAAAGTAACTATATACTATTAACGCAATTAATTTTGATATAAAAAGATATCCTCTTCGCAATTAATTCAACGAATAACTGCAGTCTCTTTAAAATCAGACCAACATTAGCTTCAATACTGTACGCACAGTATATATTACATGTATGATCTAGCATAGGAGGTCACCTCATATTGACCTTTCATGTAATTAATATTCACAACTGTAACAAAATAAGTGTGTTTACGTGGCATAAATTATCAATGTCAGCTAATAACAACGTATGTACATTGTATTGACGTATATCGGTCAAGTAGCGTAGGTTTGTTAAACTTATCGCTAGATAGATAGGGATAAAACATTGTAATGAAAGTTTTACATACTCATTTTTGGGTTAAAGAATTAGTAATTTTGACGTTTATTTCATAAAAATCCATTGAGTTATGTGTGTTTTAGGAAAAAGTAAAGGGATTTATTATTGTAAAACTAATCATAGTTTACCTTTGGCCTTTTTTTGTACATTGTTGTATCGTCCGATATCGGATGATAATTTAAATCCATGATTTTCTTGAGATAAACCTGTGGTATGTGGATATCTTGTATAAATAACGAGTAACAACTTAGATTTTTTTTTCAGTTAGCAATTCACAACATTTCGGATCGTTGTGAAAGAGTTTTCCACATAAACTGACCATTACGTGTGGTATTTTTGCTGTTTGATTGACGTAAGTGCGACGTAAGTCACACGTAGGACGTTATCGACGTAACATGAGTCAGCCGGTGCTAGTGCCGTCATAGGACGCGTAACCCACGTATTCGTCATTTTGACGACTTGACATTCCTGACGCCAGATTGGAGTTGGCATTCGTAGCTCAGTACTACACAGTACACGGGAAGTTAACCCTTAGATACATCCATCGCCGGAAGGGACGATTGGGGGATATATCTACGCACCCGGACGCGGACGTAGTGTTTTAATTAGTATTAATCTTATTAATCATTCATAAACGTTGCAGCAGCTGCATTGCGACATCAGTGATATATTAGTAAATAAGAGTTTGTATTGCAACATCAATTATACAAAAGCTAAGTAAAGTGGACAGTGTTAACACAATTACATCTTAGAGCATTATAAGACCAGTATTTTTTCATGTTGAGTTAATCTTGTTGATGTGTAATATACATAATTTTATTTTTTGTAAAAATAATTTTGCGTACTAGTTTTATACTACCTAAATGAGTTGTCGGCCATTAGCCATTTTGCCACAACAACAATTCAGCCTATCGGGTTAATCGTTACATTCATAATTCGTTGAAATTTACAACATGACGCCGATAGATACACTTGACATTCGAGAAAGAGAAATTGCATATAATACACTTATCAATCACATAGTACTGTCTCCTGGTAGTCGATTTGGCCGTCGTGATCTTTTTATGTTGTATAAATAAAAAAGATAATAGTATCGTCCCCGAGCCTAAATTTTCTGAAAATCATTTACGGTGATCATGAGCACAGCCATGATGTTTTCGTTGTAAATATAATTTACGCGTGATAATCCATATTTATAAAGCTAAATATAGATTTTTCTTCGGTAAAGATAGACTTCTACTTTCACTTTCAAAACCTTGAAAGCAATGCTCTGATTAGTTGACAAAAATGTTAATCTGAGGCTGACGCTGTCTGCGTGGCCGTCAGATATCTACTGTGTTCTAAAGTTGATTTGATTTTAATGAGATTGGAATAACTATATTTTGAATGATTGTGATAGTTATATATAGTATATAGGCACGTACCATTATTTCACTATCTCCTGCCTTATCCCCTTTTGATCCAAACCGACCCCGATACTTTACCAGATTACTTTTTCACAATTTTGATTGTTAATTTTTGACAATTCTGCCAATTTGTCGCAATGTATCACTTACGCATCTTTAAACTGCTATATATTCATTCAACAGTACCCAATGAAATTCATACTTAGCAGAACTCATGATAATATCAAAATGTTGTCATTTGTACAAAGAAATATGACCATTTTAAGCATTTTCAAAAAATATAATGCCCATCCGATTTACACATTTCTAATTTCTTGCTACCGCCACTAAGGGGAGGTAATTGTTAAGTGAGACCTATAACTTAATACAACTCATTTTAGTTGTTGTTTGTTCTCGAACCATGCTAATCGATCCATTGCTTATGCCCAGTGACGTACGAAGAATACACTCAATATGCAATTGTATATATAAAATCGTTAGACATTAAATATGTATTCAAATCAAAGGTAAACAACCTTGAATAATTAATTCAACGATTGAGTATACGCACTATGAGAGATCTATATGATGCTTTGACGAGTTTTATCTAAGCCGATGCAGTTTTTTGTACTTTGAAGATGTAAACAAATCGGCATGTTTATAATTAATTAATTTCTTTTTCTTTTAATTAATGATTTTTTAGCATTTTAATATCATTAATATTTGTACTCATTCACTTTAATAGTGTGTTGCACTTTTAATGAGAGTTGGAGGTGAGCGTTGGGGTTTTCGTTATAACATAAAATAAGAACAGAATACAGTTTATGTTGCAATTGTATAAGCTAATTATTTGAAAACAACTCACAAGGGAGAACTATACAATGTACAATGTTAGCTTTCATCGGTTTAACTTAGTGGTATGTTACATGTACTAGGTTAATGTCTTTCATCACCAGATGAAAGCTTAAAACTGTGTTATATAGACTTATAGTAAGAAATAAAGATATTTTTATCATTATTATTATTATTATTATTATGATTATTATCATTATTATATTAATGGTTATTTCTGACAAAAAAATAAATTGTATATTTTCTTTCTATTTTGGTATTAAAAGCCGGCAATACACATCTAGCCTCCTATTTCATGTCATTCTCAGAACAACGATGATGTTATATTATTGCGCACAGTTTCATGGCCACGTGCGGCAAATGTCACGTGACACTCGTGACAACGTGATGTCGCACAAGAAAGACAAGATCTCGGCTCCAATGAAATGTAACCTGGTACTTTTAGCTGCACACAGCTGCATCTGTTTAGCATTGGAACTCTGAAAGCAATTTTTGGTACCGCATAATCAGTTAAAGCAGAACTATTATTATTATATATATATAGGGAGATAACTAAATTCACAACAACGGAATTTACGATTTTTGGGATCTTTTCAGATGCTCATACACAATGCATGATATATATATATATGGAGATAATTATTTGTGAATAACCAAGACATTAATGTACATACCAGACTACGGCGAGTGCGCCTAGCTACAATGCAAACCATAATTACAATATTAAGGCCTCTGCCAAACCAATAAATTTGGTGTCGACCATGACTTATATACTATTGAATTACATTTAACATAATACATGTTGGCGTACAAAACCGTCTTCACGCAATTGTCTGCGATTCTATTCTAACCGCTCTGCGATTCTGTTACAAGACTCATTCCTGTAAACGCTTCCTCTGTGTTATATAGGTCACAATAATTTTAACTACTTATTGCTAATATATGCTTCTACCTTTTCTATTGACAACAAATGTATGGGATACTACCGTTATATGGGTTATAGGCGCGTGGTCGCCCGCATGTGTAGTGTATATAGTTAAAAGTTTAAGTTTGTAATATTTTACTGTAGGTTTCTCAGTCTGTCTGCAGTATTTTATATATAGAAAAGTGTTTATATTCTTGTGTTGTTGTTTTGTTGTTGTTTTTCTTTTTTATTTGTCATCTGATGGAGGCGTAAAGCCGAAAGCTAGCTAAGGATATCTCGTTTTAAGTTTTAGCACTGTAAAATGGTTATTCTCTCTACTGTATCACTATTTCTACCATTTATGTATCCTCCGCGGAACCGTTGCTCCTTAAAGGTGTTTCGTGATTCTTCCTATCATTTTATTTTTTTAAATTTAAGATTTATGAATAAAAATATGTAGATTTTGGCCTGTTTTAGAGTCGAATTTCACTCATGTTTACGTTTTTCCTTTTAATCATATGCAGAATTTAATATTTTCAGAATATAAAGATTTTAATCGTTTGAAAAATGAATAAAAACTCCTAAAAACATTGAATGATGTTTCTTTAGGATTATTTCCAATATACCGGTCAAACAGATGAAAATAAAATAAGTACTACAATTTTCAGTCGCAGTTAATCATGAATTTGCGATAGTGTAGTTTACATTAGTTATGACCCTTTCAAAATAGAGAGGAAATCAAAGTTCTGCGGGCATAATCATCATGTAGTTACAATTTTCAGATATAGTGTTGAGGAAAAATTATCAAAATATACGTGTTTATCTTTAAAATTTATTTTGCAATAAACAGATTAATAAGTATTTACTCAACTCCCATAAGAGTTATATACATTACAATTCGTATAAGATGAGAAGCGTAGACCCGATATGACGTAGTACAGGGTCAGAGGTTTTAAATTTCCATGCTCAACTCAAGCGTCCATGTTCAACTAAAAAACGAATACACTCATTATAAGAAAATTATAAGAAAAAACGTAAACACCTGTAATTATCTACTTCAAATCTGCATTAATACTTTCCTATTCAAGTCTGGGTCATATATTTACCCTTTAAGTTGTGATTTTATATCAATCCTGAAACTGTGTTTGAGAACAGAATTAAGTTGATCATGAACAACAGTTTTATAACCTGATTGCCAACAACATAGGAATCAATGGTATGTTGCTAAAACAATTATTTATAGAGTTTTGGGCTGAAGCGATGTTTCATAAGTATTATCTACAATTTGGGTAAAAATTAAATTATCGATATTTGAGTTGAATATTGAAATCATTGGTGACACCACACCAGCCTGTGTTGTTGGCTAACAGTTAGCATAAATGTCTCTAGTCTGCGTCATAAAGTCACAGTTGGCGTAGTCATATTAGGTACACAGTAGAACTTCGATAGCTCGAACCTGACGGGACTGAACAAAATAGTTCGAGTAATGGGTTGTTCGAGCCAAATATTGCACAACATCGTACCAGTTCTACTGTATAAACCAAAATTAGTAGACACAATTGCAGGAAAATAACACAACAGAATGAAACTGCACGTTTATTGTCCTATAAACAGATATTACATTATATATTGTGCATATAAGTCATTTAAGATTATATATTATAATTGTTTTATTTAACAATTCATCTTGTAATTTTATATAATATTTCAGATATGCAGTTTTTTTTTTTCATTTTTTTTTTATTTCTTTAATACATTGACACACAATTTAAAATTACATACATGGTCAAATTAACATTCTTTATTTGTTTATGTGCGTATCACCAGACATAAAGTTACGAATTGATCAGAAAAGGTCGGAGAGAAGAGATTAAAAAAAGTAGAAGAGCAAGAATGTTTAGAAAGAAAGGTAAATTACTTCATACTGTCACCTTATAGATAAAAATTATTTAACTTAGTAAAGTTGATTTTTTTTAATTTGTTTTCACGTTGTGTAATTCTGTTATTTGTCAGTGCTATCAATTTTTCGTGGTTTTCACGGTATTTTTAATATTCTTTAAAAAATCGGTGTTTTTTTTTGTGTAGAATTATCTGTTTTTCAAAATAAGGAATTTTGCATATATCAATAATATACAATTTAATGAATGTGTGTAGCTACTCTGGTCCATATACCGAAACAAGTTCATTGACCAATTTTAATGTATGCTTTTTTGTTTTTCATTTAAGAACATTCGAATTTCTGTCCAAAAACTTTTTAAAATATGACATTCCCTAAAAAAGGTGTTTATTAGATTCTACATATATATTGCAAATATAAAAAAACTTGTGTTAGTAATATTGCATTTTTTTTTTATAGAAAATCGTTGTTTGGTATTATTCTCATCAAGTATGTATATTGAAAGTTTGCATTTTTTACTATGTGTAAATATTTCGCCTCTTTATACGAAATGAAATTTGTCTTCAACTTCTCTATAACAAAAGCTTAAGTTTCTTGCAATATTTCTGCCTTCTATTCTATGAGCCACGTATACAAAGAGGATCTAATATTAGGTATTCAGAAAAGTAAAAAGTTTCTTTAAACTCTTTGAATAAAGATAATGATATACACGGAACATACTTTCTCTTCAGCTTGTTATATAATGTGTATTTTAGTGTAGAGTCAGCACTTGGTTAAAAACCTACATGTTAACTAATGAAGAAAAAAAAACACATCTCCAAAGCGTAGCTCTTATAGTAATCGTTTAACTCAGAATAAACGTTTTATCAACCTACTTGGTCCGTCTAATCAGTAGTTAATCATGACATATAGTCTTCAGTATGTACTTTCCGTATCCATAAATTAGTTATTTTATAATATTTTTCACATTAAAAATCCACTTGTTACATTTTCTGTGTACCATTTCAATATATTTGCGCCTCGTGAAAATTCGCACAAATCAATAGTGTTACAGTAGTTCAATAATAGAGACAGATACAAATCATGAATGTTAAACACAGTGGCTGACGGTATACCCACACTTTGCGTTGTTGCTATCAGTGCCAATGCATTGCTTTAACGGGTTTATATGAAAGATAATATTCATAGTGATTTTCTCGACAGCAATGTCCTAATTTTTTTTCCTTAACATCTTATTGATAAGCTGAGATTTTCCTCAAAATTTTTAATTTTCTCTAAATCATTTATTTGCTCATTACACATTGAATGACCAGCCACACGGAATTAAAGTAGGAACACATATTTACTCATTTGTAAAGGATACCATGCAAGCATGATCAAGGTAAATAAGGTTATAACATTTCAGAAAACTGAGTTGAGGAAAATCTCAAGTTATTGTCAGTAAGATTAAAGAATTTATAAGAAGAAATTTTAAAGTTTGAAAGACAAATGTATCTAAATGCTTAATTATATAACATTAAGGCAATATGAGCTATACATTCACTTTGTTGTTTTCAAAAAAAAATGTTGATAATTTTTTACTTATTTTGCTAATTCTTTAACAGACATTCATTATATAATAATTATAGCCTGAGTCTTCCATTTGGTACTTATTTCTTGAAAAAGCTGTTGATTTAAAACATTTTCGAAATTTATATAGTCGAGCGCGCCGTCCCTTCGACAACTCTTGTTTAAACTTATTTTTGTTGTTAAATATTTGCCAAAACTTTCTGACTTCTCATGAAGCGGTATCTTAAAATACTTAATTCCACTCTTTTAATTCATTCAATCTGACAAAAAAACTACGATATTCGGAGCTTTTTTCAAGCATTTGATCATATTTGATTTTACTACACAAATGACCTTTGCTCTTTGTTCTATATAAAACGGTCTAAGAGTTCCACGATAAAAACAAAATTTACATAGAAAACCATCCATTATAGTTAAATAAAAATACACAATAACTGGCCGATTGACAAGTCTTTTATTTTTAAAGACAGTGCAGCGGCACCTCTACGTCATACTTTTTAAAAAAATCCCCAAATGCTTTTAAATAAACCCATTTTTTTGTTCGGTCCGTATTCAGAACATGCTATTAAAAGCTATTGTTAATATGTACCTGAATATAAAAAATCGTGCTCGTTAACGAAAACAGTTTGTCTTATTAGATTTATGTTCTTGATACGGCTTGTAAAAAAATATCTAAGAGCGTAGTATACAGTGTTAATGTCTCACTGTTCTGACGACATGCTTTTAATAGCATTTTCTGAATACGGACCGAACAAAATAATTGATATTTGTTATACGTACGTACATTGTACAATACCAATACATGTTCGGTAATTGTATTTAATGAAACCCGAACGTAATATTAAAATACCAAATGAAAATTGAAATAGCAGATACATATATGTATATTAAGAGAAAAACAGAATATACACATTTAGGTGTATTATGCAATAAACTTAGGTATATTTGCAGACTTTCAAAGATTTGGACAGAGTAAATTCATAAGTCTATTGTTTTTCCTTAGTCTTTATACGGTAATGAATTGTTAAACCAAATATTAAAAGGAGATCTGTTATCATCGGAAACATCCCGTGTTTTTTTTGTGTTAAAATAATGTAATAAGTACTAGTGTTTAACAGAACTGGCGGGAGTTTAAGTTTAAATAGGCCACATACTTTAGAAAGTTTATTTGATAAACAGAATTGTCATTTCTTGGAATATTATGTTGACCACCCTGCTACCACATGCGGTAGAACTTCGTTTACTCGAACACGGATGGCTGGAACACCAGATATATCTCGAACAACTTATCTGGTCTCGGCCGGATTCCTATTATTTAGAATAGAAGTATTTATCTTCAACTTCGAACTAATTTAAAATTTAAATGGGAAAAGAGTTTTTGTTTCAATTAAACCTATGTTGAACAATGTATGTGAAATTTGGCAACTATCAAAGCTATAACCCTGACATTCAAATGAATGTCAAAGTACTATAAATAGCACATGTCATCTCTTCAGCAACACATTTACAAAGCATTTTGGTAAGTGTAACAGAGATGTAACTTGTACACTAAAAGTATAAATTTTATCTTAGGGACTCACACCACTATTAGCTCCATTGAATATCCCGGACAGATGAAGGAGGTAGAAGTAAAACTTTACTTCTTTTTTTCAGGTCTTTGTACTGCTGGGATTTTTCCCTACCATGTGTTAAATGGTCAATAATTTAGATATCATCACTGAAAATTAGATGCTTAAACCCGATTTCTACTATGCAATTCTGTGACATTTTAGAACCGCGTCGTGGATCAATAGTTGACATATTACTACACTGGTATTACACAACCATTGAATTAAAAAACGTGGTAAAGTTATGATATAAATTTATAATTGCAGATCTTGAACCAGTTAAAAATTGAGCTCAGACACAAGCTGCAGATTTTGCTTTTTTTCACTGTATTAAGGGCACAAATGTAACAATAGTACCCCAAGTGTAATAGTGTTGTGAGACGTTCGAGTGTAATGAAACAGATACTTTTAGAGAAAAACTCTGAAAATCAATTTATACCATTATATGTCCTGTGGCATTCAACATATTTGTAGTTCTCAATCCTAGATTAATTTCATTGATTAATGGCTCATGACCAAATGTTAATAATGAAACAGAAATTCATGATTACCTTGTAAAAGTTGTACGCGTATTGCACCTAATTTGGTTTTAAAACAATGTAAATGCTGAGGAAGGTGTAGCTAAGGTTTAACAACAGATTGATACATTTTTTACAATACTGGCATATCGTGTATAGAGCTGATTTTTTCTTGTTGTATCTTGTATTTTAACAAGATTTGGTGATAGCATATCAATCATATGTATAAAGTAATTAACACTTTATATTGATATTAAAAATTACCTTCAATTTTCTAATTACAAACACTACATTAAATTGTGTAAAATTAATACTTATTTTGTTTAGTGATGCATGTATTAATATATGTCTCTATTTATATTAGAATGTTATTTTACTGTACATATATGCTTTCCATACAGAGTGTGGAAGTGAATATATCTTGAATTGGTATAAATAAAATGTAAATCTGCCATGATTTTGTCAATTATGCAAGAAGTTTTGACGGTGTAAGAATCTTGCAAATATTGAGTCGTTGACAAAGGTAAATGGAGCGAGGCGCAGTCCGCTCTAGGAGAGATTGCTATACTGCGTGTTTGTAAAACAAATGCACACGTAAAGATGGAAAAAATGCATAAGTAGATACATGTATTCGAGACCTTCCCAATAAATCATACTAAATACACCATTCATATGATAGTATTGGGGAAACTGTTGACTTTTGTCGACTTATGTCTAGTATAGGTGTCAAAATTAGACTTTGTTTTCAAAACCAGAAAAACTTAAAAATCTGTATAAAACATGTAATCTGTTTTGATTTTAAGGTTTGGACCTCTTTGAAAAGTGTAGATGTCGGACAAATGTCATACATGAATACTGTATTCAACATATTGCTAATATGTAAAACATTAATTTTTCGTTGAACATTAAATTCATAGTTTTGAATCTTCAAATTATGGCATCTTTTACAATAAATTTTAATACAAACGAACATGTAGCCAAAAAGACTAGAATGTTTTGTCTTTGCACTTGATACGTAATCCCAATTACCAGCTTGTTTTGCAAATCATATAATGCATTGAAACTACTGACAGTGATGAAACGTCTGTTAAAATATATCTAGTACTATCTACCTTTAAGTTAAATGTCATTAGAAGTCCTAGTACTTTCTATAGCAATAGATTTTAGTTTTAGTATAACCTGTTTAAATCAGCCTTTCAAGGGAAGGAGTAAAGGTGTCTATTTTACATTTTAAGACGTGTTGTTGCTTGGGATGTGAGCAATTTCCAACATCCCTGACTGGCGGACTCGATGGCGCCGAATATGCTATATTTTCGAGTTGCATTCTATGCTTCAATTGGCATGTATTTTCATTAGATATCATAAAAAGAAATTGCCTCAACGTGTCAGCAATTTGGCCTTCAAGTGTTGATTAATATTTAATATGTTTACCCATAGCTTCTGAAGGGTAGCATATTTCCGCTGCTTATCCGGTAGGAGAAATGTCTGCCTTGATTATGACAGGATAAATAAATGTTTCATGTCAAGTTGCATGTCTTGATGCCTTTTTAATTAATAATGGATTACTGGGCTGTTAAGTGCATAGAGTTTATTTATAAAATTAAACTTAAATGTAGGGTTTAGAAATCAGTTCATTTAATACTGCGTTCGTTAAAGCCGACTAAAAGCCAATGGATGACTTTGGGAAAAGTATTAACAAAATTATGTTTCGTTGGCTACTTAATTATTCTGAGCGTTTCTCCTTACATTGTATTGTATTTTATTCAATTTGAATGATCAAGATTGTCTTCATTTTATTGCAATGATGAATTTGCGCTTCAAGTTTCAAATTGAGCGAATTCAAATAGTTTCAATGGAAGTTCCATTACGCATACGCTTATGAAATCACAGAATGTCTGTTAAATTTTACGTCCAATTGTTTTTCCTCCATAATCCAAAATAGAAAGGTAATATTTAAGTGAAAGCATTGTAATTAATATATCTATATATCCGTATATTAACATGGCATTTTCTCGAAAAAATTTCTGCAACTATTAAATGATTCTCTGAGGATATCTTATTTGCATTTTTGTTCAAACATTTATGCTTTGACTAGTCAGTACAATCATTATGTATATCCTATTGTATTGACCCGTGGTTAATTGTTTAGCAGACGGATACCATCATGCTACCATTAGCAGACTTCTCACACACTTGTATTGCTGCTTTATTTGTTGAATGCAGACGACACGGAAAATGCACGCTAATCGAACCAGACAAGATGGAAACCTAAATGGAAAACGTGGTTATAGGTGCTATGGACTGATTTCAATGCATGTATTTACGTGTCTAGATCCAATATAGATTAGGATCAAGAAGCATATCAAAGATTCTAAACCAGACGGAAGTCTACACTTTAAATGCATTTTGTGTCGATCTTTAACTGTGCGTACTGAAAATGTAACTGTGCAGGTTAACATTTTTGTTCGGTTATACAAGAATGAAAAGAGAGAGAGAGAGAGAGAGAGAGAGAGAGAGAGAGAGAGCGAGAGAGAGAGAGAGGAGAGACAGACAGACTTAGTGCTGATATACAAACATGTTGTTTTGGACATTTATTTTTATATAAATTGATCAAATGTGTTGAACAGAAATAGGAGAAAAGCGTCCATGAATATTAAATGAATTGCAATGGAAACTGGCGAAATTGATTAAAATCCTGTTCTATCGACATGTTTCGTGACCCACACTTATAAACCATAAATAGTGAAGTGAATTAACGCCCACTCCAACTACGCAGTCGGATTTAAATAGCAGTTCTAAATTGACTTTAAATTTTCGAAGTGAATATGAAACTGAAGTAGCAATTTCATTTGTGTACTTTACTCTGGAATGAAAATGATTGAAGCTGGTTGAATAAAACAAAAACACAACAAAAACAAATAAAAGTTAATATAATATTGCAAATCATAAAAGTTCCATTGGCATAATGACAATGCATATGTTTTCGTAAAAAAAGCATCGTGGATCAATTTGTTTATATTCTATTTTAATTTAAATGTTATCTAGTTGAGTCATTTTTGTCAGTTCTTTTAACAAGTCAACTTCGATATCTCCACGTGGGTAGAAGAAGTGTTGAACGCATATAAACAAAGTGTTTTTCATAAGGACACATTATAAGGAACTAGACTGTTTTAAAATCATACTTTCTTGGTTTTAGAAAGGAAAGCGTCGAAAGTGATCGAGAGAAAATACCTCAATGTTGCACATCCGTTTCAATTACACACTGGATAAGTTTTTTTGAAGTTTATTGTTTAATCAGTGTTTGACATTTGTACGGTTGGAACTAATTTGATTGTACTGTGGTTACATGTAATTGCCTATATCACATTTTTTTCAGGGTAAAACACACATTAACAAACACTACTTTTAATACTGACGGACAACTACCACCTAGAGTTATGAAATTGTCTTAGAACTCTATATATCAATACAATAGTCTATAAGTATGCCTGTACGTCAAACATTTCTTAAGTTCAACAAATGCAACCAACTGTTATGGTGGACAGTTTTGTGTCGTGATGTTAAATTGCCATTGTGATTGATTCGAAATGATAATACAACGACAGCATGACACATGACATTGATAAATGTAACATAATGGCGGGTTAGAAATACGAAAGAATATTTAAAACAAGACCACGTGTAGCCCTTTCCCTTTCTGAATATCATTTTGTCAGGCACACTTATCCTTCTCTTGACACGACATTAAGACAGAACAGGACACGTCATCCAATCGACCTATCTTTCTGTCTAGACTTTACTCGACGATACCGACACGATGACGTAGTGTTTATCAGTTCCGACCACGTGTGAAATATTTTACAGCCTTTAAAAGTGTATGTAAATTGATTCCTCATATATGATAATTTGTTTACTTAAAATGCTGTTGTCTTTTTCTCTTGTTACGATTTAAAACCAGATTACAAAGCTCGAATCAAATTGCAAGTGTAATAGATTCCAATCTTTATACATCGTTTTGATTTACAGAGCCTAGGCAAAACGTTGTCATGTGATACATCACATGGCTTTAGGCTTTAAAACATGAATGTATACGACCTGATCAATACGATATCACAATGGCAATTTACATTATTCCTTTACTTAGCTAGCTATTTAGATTGAAAATTAAAACAAATTAAAAAAAAAGTCTGTATCTTTCGTGATAATTGAAATTGATAAATAACGATTTTCTCACGATATTAAATCCCGTAATAAAGTAGTGGTTCAACATTCCATTATTTCGAAAATTGCCCTGCTACCGTGATAATCAAATGCAGATACTTGGGTTTCTTAACAATTTCCACTTGTGTTCACTTAAGACATAACTGTACTAAAAATTCTCATAACCGGAAAGTCTTTGTCAGTGATTAACAAATAACGTAAAGCATTTTCTAAATTCTGCTGCCGTCATTTCCCTTTAAAATACAAATAGAATCCTGATTTCAAACCAATTATGTTAAAATAAATTGTCTGACTTTACTAAAATAAGTTTTCGGCTGTTACTAGTCTTGTTAGGTCATTTGTCATTATTTTATTTTTAAATCCTAACCTAAACATTTCAAGAAATCCATTAGGTGGCTCTGAATGTCTATGGTACATCGTCCTACAAAATGATAACGGTTAAAAGGCCGAGATGAAATAAAGCACGCAATCAAGGACATTTGACCGGCATCAGCTTCTCATTGTGTTAGTTTAGCGACGTCCATGAAAACTGTGGCATAAACCATCAACATACCGGTAAATATTTTAAAACAACATGAAATGTAAATGACGTTGCGTTCCAGGTTTGGCTTTTATGTACACCGTTTGACATTTATGTGCATCGATAAGCGTTTTTGCGTTTATTTAAACCTGTACCGTTTTGCATTTTTTGTCCCTTTTGGCGTTTATGTGTACCGTTTGGTGTTTATGTGCACCGTTTTGCGTTTATGTGTACCGTTTGGCGTTAGTGTACACCTTTTGGCTTTTGACTTATATGACATCATTGCATTTATAGTAGACATTTTACCTGAAGAAATATTTTCCTGCAATTTTCTCAAAATACTAAAAACATAAGTATTAAAGTTCAGTGACAATTTGGATGAAATCGTTCATCATTTTCGATGTTTTACGCAAATTTACGGTTTATTGGGACAGCCCTCATATATGCTTGGTAATTGGCAATTTTATAATTGACCTTCACGCATTCTTTCTCCATGATGTTCCCATATAAAGAAATGCAAAGGCGAGTTCCTGCTAAAGCATTAAATAGATGAGGGGGGCGGGATATTACACGACACAGTGACTTTCTGGAACAACTAAAGACTTGATTTTATTAGCTCGTTTTTTTTTGAAAAATTGTCATGACCCGTCCTCGTCGTCCGCCGGTTTATGTTTTATGTTAAGCTCAGCTTTTTCTCTGTTTCTGAAAAAATTACTCATATTTTGGTAACTAAACTTCATAAACATATTCATATTATGTTGTAGAAACTATGTATATAGCTTACTTACCTACTCTTCCATACTTTGGGCTTTAAAACCTTAGATTAAAGTTTTTTTGTTTAACTCAGGTTAAAATTATTATTTTTTTTTTAAATCCATTTTATTTTTAAGTAATACTAATAATTCTGTAAATTGATCACCATCAACTTAAAAAAAGTTTAAATCACTGACCTTGGCCTATTTAATGGCCTTGGTTTATACTGTCATTATCCAGTCAAAAGTTGTATTTGCCAAAATCTGTTATTGGGTATTTATATGAATTGTTGTACATGTAAAATGTATCCAGATTGATAAATAGATCACAGATTGAAAACACTTTGTATCATTGTTTAAATTTGTCAGGTCCATTGTCATATATCTACTTGGCTACCTGCCCGAGTCCAACCTAGACCCCCAACCTGCTGCCCATTTTTTAAAAAAAAATTGTTTTGTACCAAACCAAATACTCTGCCTAATTTTAAACTGTGTTACCGGCCCCAAGACCCTCACCCCAACCCCCACCTCCAAAACACGCCCATTTCCATTATTTTATTTTAAATTTGTTTTGTGTTAAACCAAATACTCTGCCCCATTTCAAGTTTTGTTACCGACCCCCAAGACCTTAACCCCTACCAAACATACTCGCATTTAGTCTATCCCTTTGTATTTTTGTCATCAATTATTCCTATTTGTCTATATATTGCTTATGTCAACAGATGACTCCGTTATTGCCACAATTATATATAAATATATCGGTTAAGTGCGTAATTCCAACATCGCTTATGGTTATTGATAATGGAGTTTAAGTTACTGTGTTTATAATACCGAGGATGAACCGTGACGTCGAGCTTCGTTATTTTGGATTGTAGAGTTCGGTCAGTTAACCAAAAATAGAACATCGCTTAAGTTGGTGGTATTTGGCGTTTAGACTGTTTGACATATTTCGGGAAAATACTTTATAAATCCGAGTAAAGTGTTTGTTTGGTATCGTTTCATTGCGATTCCAATGGATTCTTTTATGAGATATTAATAACCAATCTGCACGTTTATGTTTCTTTAACTTGAATGAAGACGTTTTCACTGTGATCTCTAGAGTGATTTACAGTAAAAAAAATATTTTGTAATGCATTTACTTAATTATAACTCTGTGGTTCATCAATTTGAGATTGAAATCTCCAATCTCGATATATTTATTGGCTGACATTGCCATCGCGGTGAAGGATATTTTTAGCGTGCAACAATTTTACACATTAACAGATAAAACAGTCAGTAATCGAATAAGGTTCATGATTTATCTTTACATCCAAAAGAATTGAGCACGTCATAATGATCATAAGTGAATCATCTCAAATTACTGCATTATTACAACAATATTAACATGCACAAAGTTGAATACGATTTGCAAGACCGGGCTTATCATTAAATAGTTGTTAAGAATGTTAACATAGTAGCTTCATTATGCTATTTGGTCTGTAAGATGATAGTGTGCCAGAGCTGCTGTTATTTACTCATTTGATGTGAAAAAGGGGTGACGGAATGGGGTGATGTTCGATGCACCTTGTTAGTCGGCATTACGCTTCCAAATATCGGTTGTGTTTCTGACCGTTTTGAGGAGTTTGTAGTGTTGTTATTCTGATTGTTTAACGCATTAAATGCGTCTGTGTTGGTTAAGTCAAGTAAACGCTGTAAATACTGATTGACATATATTTTTGTAGTATTAATCTTTATAGTTATACTATTGTTTCTCAATCGCAACATCAAACCAGATATAAATTAAAACAAATATTTTACAATAGCGTTTTAAAAAACTGTCAAATCGAATTAAGTTAATACTTATTGTTTTAAGCTCGATTGCAAATTTAGAGTGATTATTAATCGCTGTTCTCGTGTCCGTTTCCCTGTAAGAACTACACCTGTGTGTTGATTTTATAAGAGATCCTCGACTTTAGCTTAGAGCCAAACCCACTACCTCTGATATGAGTGGCCAGCTCTCTATCAACTGGAGGACCGCCAGCCCCCCCCCCCCCCCCCCCCTCCGCACACACACCCTTAAAGGCATTACAGACACAGCAAGCTCTATACAAAATAAGTTCATTATGCTATTTTGAGTTGCGCATATCAACTATGATATGATATGTTATGTTGCCTTTGTTTTGTTTATTGCAACATTGTATCGATTCAATTTGGAGGCCTATAGTAATATTTACGCCCGAAGGCCGATATTATATTTAAATAACGCAATTAGAATATCTGTAAATGATCAATTTACAATGGAAATATATATAGCTAAATTGATTTTTTTTATCAGCTGTCGAATCGTTCAGAAAAGAATTATTGGTATTGATGTTATTGTACCATAAATAGCTAGGTTTCACAAAATTTTAAGTAAATCAATTAGCGTGAACAATTTGGGTAAAAACTATTATGCGTCAAATGTTTATCGATAACGTCGACTATTTCAACGACATTTGCTCATAATCTGAAAATACGTCAACTGTAATTTTATAACATTTGGCACAATATTAAGGAAATTGTCTGCTTTTCAAGGCAAGGTTTTTTTAATTGCGTCTTATTTCAAAGTCCCCCGTACTTCTAAACTCGGGTTACTATGGTGACTTTTGCATAAATTTAATAATGAATGAAAGTTGATTTGATGTTTAATGACAATAGAAGATGTGTCGAGCTATCCATAGATGTCATTGGTTTGCATGTAACGCCCTAAAAACAAAAAAAGGCAGGGTCGTCCTATTACTTTTTGGACATACCTCGTACTTATTCCGAAATTTCACCATTGGACCTATATATAACATTATCGTTCATACACACTCATGACGAAACTTCACCATTGGACTTATATATAACATCGTTGTTCATACAAACAATGACAAAACTTCACCACTGAACCTATATATAACATTGTCGTTCATACACACGATTACAAAACTTCATCATCAGATCTATATATAACATTCTTGTTCTTACAAACAATGACAAAACTTCACCATTGGACCTATATAAAACATTATCGTTCATAAACACTTATTCCGAAACTTTACCATTGGACCTATTTATAACATTGGTGTTCATACAAACAATGACAAAACTTCACCAATGAACCTATATATAACATTGTCATTGGATTATATATTTATATATATAACATTGTCATTCATACACACTTATTCCAAAACTTCAGCATTGGGCCTATATATAACATTGTCATTCATATACACAATTACAAAACGTCACCATTTGACATATATACAACATCGTTGTTCATGCATACTTATGACGAAACTTCTACAATTGACCTATATATAACAATGTCGTTCATGCACATTTTCCCCCCAAAACTTCACCATTATACCTATATATAACATTGTTGTTCATACATACAATGACAAAACTTCACCATTGGACCTATATATAACATTGTCAATCATACATACAATGACAAACTTCACGTTGGACCTATATATAACATCGTTGTTCATACACACAATGACAAAACTTCACCATTGGACCTATATATAACAATGTCGTTCAAGCACACTTATTCCAAACCTAAGTTTGAACCTATATATATCATCGTCGCTCAAACACACGACAAAACTTCACCATTAGACCTATATATAACATCGTTGTTCATGCATACTTTTAACAGATATTCATTTTGGACCTATATATAACATTATCATTCATATGTACGTATGACGAAACATCACTATTGGATCCATATACATTTGTTTAACATCGTCGTTCATACAATCTTATCAAGTAACTTCACCATTGGACCCATATATAACATCGTAGTTCATACATACTTATGACGAAACTTCATCATTTGACCTATACATAACATTGTCGTGCACATGCACGTATGACTAAACTTCACAGTTGGACCTATATATAACATTGTCGTTCATACACACTCATGACGAAACTTTACCATTGGACCTATATACAACATTGTCCTTCATGCACACTCATGACGAAACTTTACCATTGGACCTATATATAACATTGTCCTTCATGCACACTCATGACGAAACTTTACCATTGGACCTATATATAACATTGTCGTTCATACACACTCATGACGAAACTTCACCATTGGACCTATATATAACATTGTCGTTCATACACACTCATGACGAAACTTCACCATTGGACCTATATATAACATTGTCGTTCATGCACACTCATGACGAAACTTCACCATTGGACCTATATATAACATTGTCGTTCATACAAACTCATGATGCAACTTCACAATTGGACCTATATATAAAATTGTCTTAAATACACACTTTTGACGAAACTTTCCAATTGTACCTATATACAACATTGTCCGTCATGCACACTCATGACGAATCTTCACCATAGGACTTATATATAACATTTGTCGTCCATATGTACGTATGACGAAACTTCACTATTGGACCTATGTATAACATTGTCGTCCATATGTATGGATGACGAAACTTCACCATTGGACCTATATATAACATTGCCGTCCATATGTACGGATGACGAAAGTTCACCATTGGACCTATATATAACATTGTCGTCCATATGTACGTATGACGAAAGTTCACCATTGGACCTATATATAACATTGTCGTCCATATGTACGGATGACGAAACTCACCATTGGACATTTATATAACATTGTCGTCCTATGTACGTATGATGAAACTTCACAATTGGACCTATATTTAACAATGTCGTCCATATGTACGTATGACGAAACTTCACTATTGGACCTATATATAACATTGTCGTCCATATGTACGTATGACGAAACTTCACCATTGGACTTTTATATGATACTGTCGTCCATATGTACGTATGACGAAACTTCACCATTGAACCTTTATATAACATTATCGTTCATACACACTCATGACAAAACTTCACCATTGGACCTATATATAACATTGTCGTCCATATGTACGGATGACAAAACTGCCCCATTAGACCTATATATAACATTGTCGTTTATACACACTCATGACAAAACTTCACCATTGGACATATATATAACATTGGCGTTTATACACACTCATGACAAAACTTTCCGGAGCTTTAAAGCTTAGATGTAGACTGAAAAATTAGTGAAATGTAATGAGAAGACTTATATTCTTCAAGTATAGGCACGGTTTTGTTGATAATTGTCTCATATCACGACAACGGTCGAGTTTTAAAGGCGCTATCAATACCTCTACAATATGTATAAATTACACTTTTATGGTTCGGAAGATTTGCATATATTGACATAATTTATCGTTACTGGCAGTGTTTGTCATCTATCCAAGTACACGTCACGTTTATTTTATGTTTTTGATGAATTATAGTTTAAATGCACTGATAATGCTTATACATTACACAAACACATTAATTTCATATTTGTTTTGATGACTCATAGAGAGAAGCTATGAATCATAGTTGTAGTTAGGTAACAATGACCTGAGCAGTGACGTATGTTTGTCTCATGAAATAGCAGTGTTCAAAATAATTTCAGATAAAAATAAGTAACATGCAAAAGAAATTATAATAAAAGGTATAAATAATCAATGTGTATACATTTAAGATTGTATGTTGATTCTATCATCATTACTATTATCCAAAAATATGTTTACGTCACGTCACTGTATGTAGTTCGTCAGACATTTCTAACGAATATAGTTGCATGCTGAAACTTCAACGAATTTCACGAACTTCAGTTTATGACTTGCATGAATAAACTGTGCATGAATAAAAATATATTTTGAAAAACATAAACGTGTGCTCAAAAGGGTTAATATATAATATACAACAACCCTCACGCCCACTGGTACTGGCTTGAATTGGTATTCTTTAGCAATATATTCAGAAAAACACGAACGTCTGTTCATGAGGGTATATATATTATATGCAACAACCTCAAGCCCACTGGTACTGGCTTAATTGGTATTCTGTAGCAATAAATTCATTAAAACACGAACGTCTGTTCAAGAGGGTATATATATTATATGCAACAACCCTCATGTCATTGGTATTAGCTTAATTGGTAATTTTTAGTAATTTATTCAGACAAACACCAACGTCTGTTCAAGAGGGTTAATATATAATATGCAACAACCCTCACGCCCACTGAAACTGGCTTAATTGGTATTCTTTAGCAATATATTCAGACAAACACGAACGTCTGTTCAAGAGGGTTACTATATAATATACAACAACCCTCACGTCCACTGATACTGGCTTAATTGGTATTCTTTAGCAATTTATTCAGAGAAACACCAACGTCTGTTCAAGAGGGTTAATATATATTATATGCAACAACCCACACGATTACTGGTACTGGCTTAATTGGTATTCTTTAGCAATTTATTCACAGAAAAACACAAACGTCTGTTCAAGAGGGTTAATATATAATATGACAACAACCCTCACGCCCACTGATACTGGCTTAATTGGTATTCTTTAGCAATTATATTCATGAAAAACACGAACGTCTGTTCAAGAGGGTTAATATATAATATACAACAACCCTCACGCCCACTGATACTGGCTTAATTGGTATTCTTTAGCATTATATTCTGAAAAACACGAACGTCTG
This sequence comes from Panopea generosa, assembly GCA_029582155.1. Lineage (NCBI taxonomy): Eukaryota > Metazoa > Mollusca > Bivalvia > Adapedonta > Hiatellidae > Panopea > Panopea generosa. Next base: position 36,997,873 of record CM055907.1, read on the forward strand.
TTCAAAAGGGTTAATATATAATATACAACAACCCTCACGCCCACTGATACTGGCTTAATTGGTATTCTTTAGCATTATATTCAGAAAAACACGAACGTCTGTTTAAGAGCGTACATATATTATATGCAACAACCTTCACGCCAACTGGTATTGGCTTAATTGGTATTCTTTAGCAATTTATTCAGAAAAACACGAACTTCTGTTCAAGAAGGTTAATATATAATATACAACAACCTTCACGCCCACTGGTACTGGCTTAATTGGTATTCTTTAGCAATATATTCAGAAAAACACGAACTTCTGCTCAAGAGCGTACATATATTATATGCAACAACCTCAAGCCCACTGAAACTGGCTATATTGGTATTCTTTAACAATATATTCAGAAAAACACCAACGTCTGTTCAAGAGGGTATATATATTATATGCAACAACCCTCAAGCCCACTGATACTGGCTTAATTGGTATTCTTTGACAAAATATTCAGAAAAACACCAACGTCTGTTCAAGAGGGTTAATATATAATATGCAACAACCCTCACACCCACTGATACTGACTTAATTGGTATTCTTTAGCAATATATTCAGAAAAACACCAACGTCAGTTCAAGAGGGTTGATATATAATATATAACAACCCTCGCACCCACTGATACTGGCTTAATTGGTCTTCTTATGAATTTATTCAGACAAACACGAACGTCTGTTCAAGAGGGTTAATATAAAATATGAAACAGCCCTCACGCCCACTGGTACTGGCTTAATTGGTATTCTTTAGCAATTTATTCACAGAAAAACACGAACTTCTGTTCAAGAGGGTTAATATATAATATACAACAACCCTCACGCCCACTGGTACTGGCTTAATGAGTATTCTTAAGCAATATATTCAGAAAAACACGAACGTCTGTTCAAGAGGGTTAATATAATAATCATAATATACAACAACCCTTACGCCCACTGGTACTGGCTTAATTAGTATTCTTTAACAATTTATTCAGAAAAACAGGAACGTCTGTTCAAGAGGATTAATATAAAATATGCAACAACCCTCACACCCACTGATACTGGGGCAATTTATTCAGAAAAACACGAACGTCTGTTCAAGCGGGTTAATATATAATATACAACAACCCTCACGTCCACTGATACTGGCTTAATTGGTATTCTTTAGCAATATATTCTGAAAAACACGAACGTCTGTTCAAAAGGGTTAATATATAATATACAACAACCCTCACGCCCACTGATACTGGCTTAATTGGTATTCTTTAGCAATATATTCAGAAAAATATGATTTCAAAGAAAGTTTATATGTTAAGATCGCTTCTCTGTCTTCTAACAGTATGAAATATTTAAGTCTCAGCTTAAATCTTTAACAGTAGAAGACAAAGATGGCATTCTTAACGTATATAAACTTTCTTTGAAATCGAATGACATTTTATGGATATGTTATTTGAATAGAACTCTGTCTGATTAACAAGTCGAACGTTGGTAAATTTGACAACTCTAAGTTTAGTACATACTATCAATTTCTAGGTTTCATATAACGACACTTGTTTTACAATACCATTCTTCTACCCGGCGGTGCTGGGCCCGATTAGCTCAGTCGGTTACGCGTCAATCCAGGGGACGTGAATTGGAATCCCCCGCCCGGCAACAGTCTCCGTGATGATTGATATACGACATTGTGTCTTATTATCATTCGTCGCTCACCACTGATTCAAGTGGGAAAGTTATCAGTTACTTGCGGAGATGGGGTGTGCTCGAGTACTGGTTAATCCCAAGAAACAGTGGTTAGGTTAATTGATCGTCTGTTAGCGTTCAATGGCATAAAATAGACGCTAAATATTCAATCAATCATGTAATTGTGTTCAGTATAAACATGCATATCGTGTGTTTGTATTAATGACATTTCTCCACATTAAAACTATGGATGTGAACAAAAATAAGTTTTATTTATCTACAATTGATATTTTGGAAAATCACCTGATCTCACTGAAGTCTCTTTTATTATGCCCCCGCCATTTTCAAGGGGTGTGGGTGCATATAGTATCACCGCTGTCCGTACGTACGTACGTCCCGTCCCGGTTTCCGACTTATATCTTTAGTTTTAATAAACAGATTTAAACCAAATTTGGTGGGTGACTTCACATTCAGGTAATACAGGTCAAGTTAATACTGCCCCTTTTTGGACTTAGAATTTTGACAAATGTCAAGCAATTGGTTTCCGCTCGATATCTCTTGAAGGATTGGATGGATTTGATTCATATTTGGTAGAAAGTTGTATGGTGAAAACAAAATGCTTAAGTTTGATTTCCTTCTAAATCCCTGCATACTAATAAGGGTTCTAGGCTCTGATTGGCTGCTGGTTTCCGACTTTTAAAGTCTTTATTTACAGACCGAGTATTACGAAAATTTATATTTGGCTTTATATTAACAAGACCATGGTCAAGTTCGACAATGCATGGCATTGGCACATATTAATGAGGTGATCTTGACTCTGATTAGCAGACGGTTTCCGACCTCTAATATCTTTATTGATGGACTGATTTTGATGAAACTTTATATTTGGCTTTATTGATATCTACAATGTAATTACAAAGCGGGGGCATCTTTATCCCATGGACGTTTTTCTAGCAGTAGTTAAATCACCTTTGAGTTTCTTATGAAAAAAAACCTTCTTTTTTATAGGCATTCAATTTATAGAAATATTCATATAAAAAACGGAAAGTTACCTTTTCCTGTTTGTTGATACCATTTAAATGAACAAGTCGGAGTCATGTTTCATCAGAATTTTTTTTCTCTGCAATATGCATACTCTTTAAGTGGACTACAGAAATAATGTATACAAATCCCGATTTCTTAATTCACGATTCATACATGAAAATGCTTTCAAAATACTCCAAATACGTCAATAGTGCTATTCAAATTACAAAATAAGAATTAAAACAAGCAAATGGCATTTTCAATTAAAAGCAACTAGGTTTATCTATTACCGCCATAATACCACATAGGAATACTTCAAACTTATCCGAGATATTGTACTTGTAGTTTATTACATCCAAACTGTTATAATTGCTAAATCCAATTAAAACTAAACACTATATTACATGTATATTTACTACATGAAATTGGAAAGTAGCACGCACATACAAATATACATTCCATGGCAACTAACGCAGACTTTGACAATTGTGACATTCTGAGGCAAACTTAACTGAGAAAAAAAAAGAAAAATAAACTTTGATGCATAGTCCAGTTATTAAATCAGGATTTTACACTGTTGAATAACAGTGTTATCCGGAAAAAAAGTTATAAAAACCGATATCATTCTGAGGTCAACTCAATCAACAAAAAAATAGAAAAATAAATAAATAGTATTATATTAACAAAATGACTATTTTCACATATACAAATAAGGCAAAATAATGCAAATAATATCGAAAAAAGAAATGTTTATAACTGTGATGCATACCATTTTATCAAGTCAAATCCTGAGACAGAACAATTTAACCATATGCGAAGCTTAGTAATCCAGTTATTAAATCAGGAACTTTAACGGTCGAATAGCAGTATTATCCGAAAAAAAGTTATCCACAAGTGCAATTGTTCCTCAAGTCCAAGTAATATCATATTAGTTAGAGATCGATTGTTGGATATTCTTCTCTCCTCGAGAAGAATTGATGCATGGGCACTATTGGAAAAACCGGTTCACGCATCAAATAACGTTATTACCGATACATAGGCTGCTAACATACAAATCTAGTTATGTGCATTTAGACGGAAAACAACGGAAACAGTTTGTAAGTAATACCAAGGACTTATGTAGAAGGATAGGAAACTTGCATCTCTTGACTAAATGTTGGGAAAATAGCACACGCAGGAGTAATTATTTGGCAAATTAATCATTTATAATTCAGAGGCAACTGATTTCTTGTTCACAGAATGTAAGATGCGCGTAATCTTAAAATGTAATTTTGAAATGTTTTGATCACGCAAAATGATTTTGAATTAAAGATATTAAAGTTTAAAGTAAACTTTCTCGAAATGTGTTGTTATTCAAGCTGCAATATACACCTTTTATAAGCAGAAATACTTCAACAATTTTTTAAACATATAGCTTGGAATGGTTTTATTTTGATGAGAAATTTATTCTATGATGTAAGAATTTTGGTTCATGTTACTGAAATGAATGAAAAATAAGATAATTGAAAACGAGAGATTGCGAGATTGTGCGTGAATATGCAAGCGTTCACAAAATCTAAATCAGTTGTCTTTCCTTCTCTTTATAATTCCTTGATGAAACACTATATTGGTATAATAGTTAAAAGGAACGGGATCTACGGGAGATATGTACTATTAGTATAACTACCGTCTTTTCGTCAGAAACAGGCAAAGTTTAGCACAAAATTAATGTTTAAATTAACAAAGAATCGTTGCACATGAAAATGAATTTTTGACTTGTAACACAGCAATAAATCAATAAAAGCTAATTGTTGTCAAATGTATTTGAGCGGTAATTTAAAAAAAAATTGATGTGTTTATTTAACTTCGTAATTTTTATTGCACACCGTTCATGAAACAATTTCTTGCAGCGTATACGTCGCATACATTGCAAACAAAGTCAACGTTAATATTTTCTGGTCGATACTACATCGAATTTGATTTTTAAATATTTAATAGTGATTTGATAAAATTCAGGGAATAAGAATAAAATGGAATAATACTTAAAAAATAACTGTCACATTAAACATACACAGCAAAAAACAGTTCCTTTCTGCCCGTAGTATAATCAGGTATATTACGTAATGAAACTCTATATAGACCTGTTTCAGGTTTTGTTGTTGTTGTTGTTGTTGTTGTTGTTGTTGTTGTTGTTGTTGTATGATGTTTAGTGTATCTAGTATCTGCTAGAAACCGTATTCTGAGTACTGCCACGCTGAAATTTCATGCCGTAGACGCATGATATAATGCCCAACCCAGTGACATTATAATGACACCGGGCCGACCAAATAGAAAATTATCGTCTAAATGCTGATCACCAAAAGAGGAATTTTCTAGTTCCATATTTCTAGTCTTTAGTATGACCCGCTAAACAACCGCTGCGGTGTTGCATGTTTAAGTTATCAGCTTAAAATACTCTATCGTCTTCGACGTAATGATTTTTGTGTTTATGACATTGTACCACTTGAATACATTCGTAAACACGATTGGTCATTAAAAACATATTAAAGGGACATCACCTTTAACCCACAAATGATTTCTAGTCCAGTAAACGTCTCTCTGCTGAGTTAAGTTCCCTTTTCAGTGACGGTAGGTTAATTCCAGAGAAACAAAATTCATACAATTATGTTTTTGGAATGTTTTCAGAATGATACATAGAGATCGTGACTTCCTGTCATAGATGAGTACAGCAAAGGCAGACACATTATTCACAGCACTGGTTTTAATAGTGACTTTTATAGAACTGAGCCAGACATAAGTATTTTAGAAAAGTTAAGGGCTGCTTTTTTAAAAATTCTTACTTTCAAGGCACTGTGTTTAACAAGAAACAATGGATCACTTACCAGTTATTGCGCATTTTTATGAGCAAATATTTTCCTGCCATGGAGAAGAAATCTTTAAATAATTTTCTTTATGGAATCATAAAGATAGACAGGAAGAGAAAAACAGCAAAATTCAACTGTGCGGTGAGGCCTAGGTGATAAAAGGAGATAAAACTATAATATAATTGTAGTTGACCTTGTATAAGATGTCAAAGTCATAATAAAACATGTTTCTGTTTCATTCGATTTGTTTTATTATAGCCATGATTTACAACACTATGTGCGTGTTATCACGAGACACGATTTAATATCTGCTCATAGTATGTAGTACGGGCAAAGCTCTCCAGATTGGGTCCGTTTAACAACCATGTTTAAAAGCCACATTTGAGCACGTTGATTGGTCAGTTGCTTATACTGAAATTTTGAATAACGTCACAGTTTAGTAAGCGTTCCATTGCAACGAATTGTGGGACAAGCATAAAATGCCCTGCTTTTTCAATTGAGGTTAATAAACCTGATTATGGAGATATCATTTTCTCAGCTCACCATAGATCATTAGTTGTGCATTACTGGGACAGTTGTTGAAATGAAGCAATAAAATGTATAATTTAATATAAATATGTAGTTCTATTGCTTATATAAAAAACTAAAAAAAATCACAGAAAGTTTACATTTTGGTGATACCATTCTAACTCCGTCAGGAGTTCATAACATTCTCAAATGGATGATATTTAGCCGTCGAGACTGAGCAAGGTAACATGGCACTTTATTGACATTGCGTGAACAACTTTCAGTCGTTGACAGAACTTTGCAATAGAATTGCCCAAGATGAAAATATCTTGAATAAAAGGTCACATTGGAATGTTAACATAAATCTATACACATGATGCAAATATAGAAACAAGAATACTCCATATTCTTGCATACCTTAAGTTTCATTTCTAGTTTGGAGGAAAATGGCAAAAAACGCCTGTAAATTGCACAAAAACATCTTATTTCGCATATCCTTGGTAATAATTGCAGAAAAAAGTATTACAAATATTTCATTTTCATAATCTTTTATCGGTATATTAGAAATAATCTAAGAATATATCAATTTGTATTTTTTAAGAAAGTCCCTATAACGTCTCCCTTCACAGTTATGTCTCCTTTGAGCCAAAGTCAAAGAAAATAGAGCGTTATTTGGTGACAGACTCCATTGCATTAAAAAATACAAGCTGGTCCACATACCAGTTAATGTGTATTTTAGTCAGAACTATACATTCATTCTGTGGGAAGAAACCACTTTAGAAACAAATATATTTGTAAAATAAAAGTTGTATTGAAACATGCAGACACTGTTTTATATAAATTATTTAACAAAATCTGACTGTGTAGTGAGACCTGAACTCTATTGATTAAACGACCAATGATAGTTGTCAAACAATACTTATTTATCGATGCTATTTTTAATTGGAAATCCTTCCTTGCCTTTGTCAGCATTTACGTAATGTAACGTGATACTGACAATGCATTTTGAAATCACACTATCATGTTGCAATGTTTGAATTATAGTTTATAATGATTCTTTTCAGTTTTGTGTTTGAAATATGGATTACGTCTAGGACGATATAATTTTTTAATCAATAGCTACGTATCTTTACATAAAGTTGCATATTTAAATAACCATAACCGTTTAGAAAATCATTTCGTATTCGACATGTTTCTATCACGTATCCATGTCAAGTTACATATTTGGAAAATAAAGTGTTTGAAATGTTTTGTTTTATATTTGTTTTTATCGAAGCGATTGTAGATCCGATAGACGTTTCCGGACAGAAGCAGAATATGTCTTTTTTGTTTACTATTCATTTCAAACTGAGTGAATTATGTCATTTATATGTTATCTAAATAATCAATGGAAAAACTATTAAAAATGATATTGAATCTGAAAACAAACACGAATGTACATATTTCTCAGAACTTCGGGATCCACACCATAACATATAAAATTCAGTGTCATTGGACCTAGTGTTGTCCGACACCAATACAGCGATACAAAAATAAAGTAACATTCATTTCAAAATAGATTAGATTATTTTGTTACTGTAACTCGTTAACTTACAGCAGAGTTTTGTGTGACACCGACACAGCGAAACGATATTAAAAGAAACAAGTCTCTAAAATAGATTATTTTGGTAAGTGTAACGTGTTCTGCCTTAATGAACAACCGAGAGTTGTCAGACACCGACCCAGCGAAACGATATTAATAGAAACAAGTCTCTAAAAATAGATTATTTTGGTAAGTGTAACGCGTTCTGCCTTTATGAATAACTGAATGTTGTCAGACACCAATACAGTGAAACGAAATAAATAGAAACAATCATCTAAAATAGTTTAGGCTATTTTATTTATGTAATGCGTTTTGTCATAATGAACAACAAAGTGTTGCCAGACACCGACACAGCGAAACAAAATAAATAGAAACAATCATCTAAAATAGATTAGGCTATTTTATTAATGTAATGCATTCAGCCATAATGAACATCAAAGTGTTGCCAGACACCGACACAGCGAAACGAAATTAATAGAAACAATCATCTAAAATAGATAACAGGTTATTTTATTTATGTAACGCGTTTGTCATAATGAACAACAAAGTGTTGCCAGACAACGACACAGCGAAACAAAATTAATAGAAACAATCATCTAAAATAGATTAGGCTATTTTATTTATGTAACGCGTTCTGTCATAATGAACAGATACGTGTTGCCAGACAACGACACAGCGAAACGAAATTAATAGAAACAATCATCTAAAATAGATTAGGTTATTTTATTTATGTAACGCGTTCTGTCATAATGAACAACAAAGTGTTGCCAGACACCGACACAGCGAAACGAAATAAATAGAAACAATCATCTAAAATAGTTTAGGTTATTTTATTTATGTAACGCGTTCTGTCATAATGAACAGCAAAGTGTTGCCAGACACCGACACAGCGAAACGAAATTAATAGAAACAACCATCTAAAATAGATTAGGTTATTTTATTTATGTAACGCGTTTTGTCATAATGAACAACAAAGTGTTGCAAGACACCGACACAGCGAAACAAAATTAATAGAAACAATCATCTAAAATAGATTAGGATATTTTATTTATGTAACGCGTTCTGTCATAATGAACAGCAAAGTGTTGCCAGACACCGACACAGCGAAACGAAATTAATAGAAACAATCATATAAAATAGATTAGGCTATTTTAATTATGTAACGCGTTCTGTCATAATGAACAGCAAAGTGTTGTCAGACACCGACACAGCGAAACAAAATTAATAGAAACAATCATCTAAAATAGATTAGGTTATTTTATTTATGTAACGCGTTCTGTCATAATGAACAACAAAGTGTTGCCAGACACCGACACAGCGAAACGAAATAAATAGAAACAATCATCTAAAATAGATTAGGTTATTTTATTTATGTATCGCGTTCTGTCATAATGAACAGCAAAGTGTTGCCAGACACCGACACAGCGAAACGAAATTAATAGAAGCAACCATCTAAAATAGATTAGGTTATTTTATTTATGTAACGCGTTCTGTCATAATGAACAACAAAGTGTTGCAAGACACCGACACAGCGAAACAAAATTAATAGAAACAATCATCTAAAATAGTTTAGGCTATTTTATTTATGTAATGCGTTTTGTCATAATGAACAGCAAAGTGTTGCCAGACACCGACACAGCGAAACAATATCAATAGAAACAATCATCAAAAAATAATAAGGTTAATACTTTATTAATGCTATGCGTTCTGTCATCCGAAATAAAAAAGATTCCGCTGTTAATGTTCAATGTAAAAGCTAATTAATTAAGACTGATGCCATAAAGATCTTTATATACGAGTATGAATTGCGGAGAAGTTTACAGGTTTGTTTCAGCTCGTATTCGAAGGTGATTAAGTGGTTATGCGGTACGAATTTTAAATAAGTGCCATTTCATAAATGTCACAATCGTATATTAAATAATATTCAACTGTTGTTGTTTGTCACATAAACTAAAGCACGAGGTATTATTTTAAAACAGAAGTCCATCCCACACCAATATTCCCGAATAATAATTTAAGAAACTTTGAACATTAGGTAAAAAATATTGATTTATTTACCATATCAGCATATTAAGGTTTAAAAGGTTATGTTTAAAAAAATAACGTTCGCCGATGCTCTCACTGCATATTAAAAAGTGCTTTCAGTATATACACACAATTTACAAAGTTATAAAATTAATGATTCATAACTGAACAAGACTTACAGAGTGTTCAAAATATTATCATATGATACTATATATTCTTTTAAATACATGTATATATGTTTTATATATATTACAGAACAATTTAGATCAACGGAAATAAAGAATAATGAATCATTCTCCCGTGTATTCTTTGCTGCCTGAATGTACATAAAACTTATAATAATAAACAAATGAATATAATTTCAAGAGATACTTATGCCTGATACTATTGACCAATCACAACATTGGTCCTACATGATGTGTGGCGACGGTAAATTTTGTCTCGTACTTTAATTAAGGTTGTTACTATTACTCAGTCGGAACATCGCTCGGACATTTCCGCCAACGTACGTAGAAACTTTTTCGTAAGCGGAAATCGCTCATCGATGTTACAATTGACTATTTCTAATTCATTGTAATAGAATCAGCTAAGCATCCAGTGTTGCTTGGGAATGGAATAGCGCTTAAACTGGTGCTTGGGATTCAATACCTTATCGCTCGGACATTTCCGCCAAGAACGAAATACCATTCAGTACGTAGGCGGAAAGGGCCGGGCAATGTATCGATTGATTTTGTTGATAGGCTTTCGATATCCCTGACTCATTAAAATCGAGATCCCTTTTATTCTTTCTGATACGTTCTTAGTCTTCAAGGAATTCGTTATCAGATAATATATTTAATACTTACATTTATTCTGTTTTAATTTAATGATTGAATGCATTTAGCGGCATTCTAATGCCATTGAGAGCTATCCGACGATCAGTTATCATAACCATTCTTTTCAGGGATACTGGACGATTACTCGAGCAAATCTATATCAGCAAGAAACTGATGTAATACCGTATATTAATCATCACGGAGATGATGGCTGACCGGGGATTCCAAATTACGACACCTAGATTGATAGTCAGACGTGCTGCTACATACCGATTAAGATAACCAAATCCGATTTTTTAAATGCAATGAGAGTCGTGAAAGTAAATGACATAGTTTGCATGTTACCCAGTATTTTTCTTGTTGATTACAATAGAATCGATTGTATCTAAGCAGGAAGTAACGGATACAAACATCAAAGTCAGCGTGGCGGCACGTGAACCAATTTAATCATTTACTCGATAAGTTTCGCACGCAACTCTCGAATCGTAATTCTTTTCCAACATGATACGACATTTTTTAAGTTATTTTGATATTGAACATTCCACAAAAATTATGCAATAGCTAAACAATTAATTGACATTGTTCAAATTCTTATATCTGGTTTCGACGATTCATCACCAATTGCGAAGAAATTATTTATCTCCGTGAATGACACTCCATTATCAATTATCAGTAATAAATGTTCACCACAAGACGATGGAATTAATCAATTATATATCAGCCAATAACTTAAAGCAATTCCCAGGACGCAGTAAATGCATGAGTAGGAAACTTACCAGACTATCACGACAACTGCCGTACATGTTGTGTGGAAGTCGTAAAAAAGGCGCAGTATACATGTACTTTGAGTGAGTTGTTTTTATCGATTCCTTAGTTTAAACTTATTTATTTTACTTCCATTGTGAAACAGTGAAATCACGCTTGAAGTCTTCCAGTAGTAAGTATATGGGAAAATGTGTCTTACTCAAGGACACCACACATAATCGTGGGGAGAGGATCGAACCCACGACCCTCTGATCTTGGGTTCGGTGCTCTACCACTGGATCACACGATTTGAATCAACAATCTCGTTCAGTGTTAATTGAATATAATACGGTTTAAAGTGATTTTTGGTCTCATGGCGTTCGTTTCACAAAGAAAAACTTACGAGAAAAATTGTCGTAAACGTAAACCAACACTTATTCATATTAGTTTTAATATTCATTGAAATGAATCCAAAACCATGCAGAAAATGATTTATTTTATGTCACAGACGTGTTACTGTCCTGATGTTATCTACGTATTTGTACATTATTTGCAAACCGATTAACTCCTTCTGACTTCTATAACCCTCTTTTGATTTAAATCAGAGTTGAATCACCTGTTTTATTTACCAGTTTAGTTGATATCACTATGGAAATGGAATAAAACAACACACACCGCTATTGATAAATTGATACGGACAGCTCAAATTCCATGACTATCCCTAGAGTCTGCTACGTGTTGGTATATAAAAATGGCTAAACACTATCAAGGAGCCCACACAGACTAAGTATATGAATAATTTGCCACCACAGATAACGGACTTACTCATGTGGTGTTTAATGTCACACAAGTGTACATGAAATAAAATTTGATTAAAAAAAAACAACATTGAAGAATAAAAAACGTTGATATACGATTCTAATTTTGATCTACGCAGTGACAAAGCAAAGCTTTATTTATTGACTTTAACTTTAGCTCACCTGATTAAGTGGATCAAGTGAGTTTTTATAATTGCTTTTCGTCCTACAAGGCGTAGTTAGCTCAGTCGGTAACACGTCTGATTATCAATCCAGGGGTCGTGCGTTCGAATCCCCTTTCGGACACAGTTTCTGTAAAGAATGATAAACGACAATGCGTCTCATATTCATTCGTCATTCATTGTTTATTAAAGTTGGCAAGTTATCAGTTTCTTTCGAAGATTTGGGTTCTCGAGCACTGGTTAACCTTTCAGGCTCCCATGAAAAATGGTAGGATTAACTGGTCGTCTGTAAACCCTCGATGGCATAAGAATGACGCTGAATGTTCAAACAAACAATTCGCCCGGCGTCCATTATTCTGTCAAACCATCAACAATTTCTTTAAACGACGTTTTCTCACAAGCGCCTGACTGATTTTAATCAAAATTTGCGTGAAGCACTTTAATATAAAACTCTACCAGGTTTGTTCATGTCATAAACCTGCCGTCACAGTACATTATCATAAAAAAAATCTTCTCTGAAATTACAAGGCATTGAACTTTGATTACTACCTTTGCGTGTTCTATTTCCGCCACTGTTATAGTAAAACACAAATAATAGGTTCTTAGAATATTTTGTTTTAGAACTAGACTTTTTTTTTCTCTTTAAATACATTCATAGTTCGACTAAAAATAGAGATAAAACATTTTCAAACATCATTTCAATGTTGTTGGCATACCAGTTTTATAAGATTGGAAGACGGACTCTTTCCTCGCATGCTTGAAAATCGGCATACGTTTTTATGTATTTGATATAGCGTGTTTTCTTTTCTAATCCACAAAGTCATGGAAAGAGTCGGCAATCCATGACACTAATACTGTTCTTAACTGTTCTGTAAGCTCAATTGTAAATCATTTGAAGCATTATTATGTTTCGTGTGGAGTCAATATGAAATCTTTGAAACGGTATGAAAATGTGTTTAATCAATGAAAACTAATTTGATGCATAATAAATTGTATATAATATGTTTTAATATTTATAATTACCGTTAATGTTCAAGCATTATATTTAATGAATGATTAACAATGAGAATGCCAGAGAAATTTATTAGTTAAATATTGCAATAAACGGTGATTTCTTTGGTTAATTATCTTGCATACTGTACTCTTATAAATGTTTTTTACCATGAAAATATGAAGGTATGAAGCAGTGCACCCATATTTCAAGCATGTAACACAAAACAGTAAATTTTTTGGAAAAACAATAATGCTGTTTTATCTGGTGTTAACTTAAAGTTATGTATTGATATTTAAATGATTTGATTCATAATATCTAAATTTTAAATTGGTGAAGGTAAGAAGAAATAGTTCGCCCAATAAAATCTTTAAAATCACATTCAAAATCGATCAATATTGTCAAAATGTGCGCTTTTATCCTCAATGTGTTCTTTTTTGAAACCTTAATTCTCGAAAGATACTCAAGAAATAAACAAGAAAACCTGACAAAACTCATTTGATATAATACATTTTCAATCGGTCATATTATCAAAGTTACCAATATATTAAGTTTTATTAGAAAAGAAATCAGCCACAATTTACTCATTTTCGAGCAATGTATATTTTTCGGCATCAAATGGTTCTTTTCAAAACCTTAATTCACGAAAGATAACAAAAATACCAATATCAAATATTCACAATAACCATTTGGTATACTATATTTTCAATCGCCGATACTTTTTGAGTTATCGTAATAATCTTAAATTGATAAAAAGTTTAATGTTCCTCCAAAACGTATTCATTTCTGAAAATCAACATTTCGCCGCCATTGTTTCTACGTGTGTACTGTTCAGAAAGATCTGGACCCTAAATAAACAATGTTAATTATTTTCTTTCATTTAATGACCTTTAAGAATGCAAGTTTAATATATCATTCAACAATAAACATATAAAGATATATTTTTCTTAGAGTTTTGAGGGAAATATAAGAGATTTTATCCAGGTATTTGTTTCACAATATTTTACCTCGCTTTCAAAAAATCTAGTCGTTAATTTGACAACATACAAATCCTTATGTTTTTTAAAAGTTGTATTAATTTTCTATAAATAATGAACAATGGGGAAATTGAAAACATTTTTAAAATAAAGACTAACAGACTGAAGTAATTTTCGATTGTTTTTGATGAGCAATTTATTTTTAATTTGACACTTTGAATGTGTGACGTCATATTTACATAATTATATTGATGGTGGATTCACTTTTCAGAAATTCACAACTTTTTTAATTTTAGGTTTTGAAATTAAGTGTTGTGTAAGAAAATCATATGTCAACTAAAATACTGAGTATATATAGATTAGAAAATCTGGTGCCCAGTAATAAAAATCTTGTATTGAGTAAAGATGTATATCGAGTGAGAAAAATCTAGTGTTGCGTATGAAAGTATAGTGTCAAACAAGGAAATTAATTGTTCTTTAAGAATGTTGAATGTATATATAGTGCACAATAAAAAAAATTAATAGTCCAGTAAGGTTGCTGTGAACCAAGTGAGAAAAAATCTAATGTCGCGTATCAAAATATTGTGTCAAATAAGGAAATCAAATGTCATGTAAGGATGTTCAGTATACATAGATTAGAAAATCTAGTGCCCGGTAAGAAATATCTATAGTCGAGTAAGGATGTTGCATATTGCGTAAGAAAATCTAGTATCGCGTATGAAATTATAGTGTCAAATAAGGAATTTGAATGATGTGTAAGGTATTGAGCACATATAAATTGGAAATTCTAGAGCCCAGTAAAAAAAATCTATAGTCAATTAAGGGTGTTTTGTAATGAGTGAGAAAATTTAGTGTCGCGTATGAAAATAAAGTGTTAAATAAGAAATTTGAATGTCGTGTAATGATGTTGAGTAAATATAGATGAGAAAATCTAGTGCCCAGTAAGAATAATCTATAGAGTCAAGTAAGGAGGTTGTGTATCAAGTGAGAAAATGTAGTGTCGTGTATAAAAATAAAGTGTCAAATAAGAAATTTGAATGTTGTGTAATAATGTTGAGTAAATATATATTAAAAAATCTAGTGCCCAGTAAGAAAAATATATAGTCAAGTAAGGATGTTGTGTATTGAGCGAGAATATCTAGTGTCATGTATGAACATATAGTGTCAAATAAGCAATTTGAATCTTGTGTAAGGATGTTAAGTATAATTATATAGATTAGAAAAGTGTAGTTCCTAGTAAGAAAAATCTATAGTCATATATGGATTTTGTTTATCAAGTCAAAAAATCTAGTGTTGCGTATGAAAATAAAGTGTAAAATAAGAAATTTGAATGCCGTGTAAGAATGATGAGTAAATATAGATTAGAAAATTGAGTAAAAATAGATAAGAAAATTTAGTGACCAGTAAGAAAAATTTTTAGTCAAGTAAGGATGTTGTGTATTGAGTGAGAAAATCTAGTGTTGCGTTGAAAATATAGTGTCAAATAAGGAATTTAAATCTTGGGTAAGGATGTTGAGAATAACTATATAGATTAAAAAATCTAGTACCCAGTAAGAAAAATCTACGGTAAAGTAAGGATGTTGTGTATCAAGTGAGAAAATCTAGTGTCGCGTATGAAAATATAGTGTAGGAATTTGAATGTTGTGTAAAGCTGTTGAGTGTACAGTCAAAACTCGTTATTTCGAATTCCGTGGGACTGTAGATATATTTAAATTATCCGAAGTTCGAATCACCAGGAGTCTATTTTTGTTCAACTTTTACTATTACCCCACACTCTTCATAAATCGTTGAAAATATACATGTTGTACACATACATACCTCTATGTGTTGTTCTTTATTCAATATAACACGTTGTCGTTATATTTACACGATTCATGTTGCTATCCGTTTGTAGGCTAATTGTCTATTTGCACAGTGCGTGAACATTGTATATTTTTGAGTTTGCTATAATAGATAAACATAAATACTTTTAATTTTTATGCTTTTTATTTACATGAATATTAAATAAATAGAATAGGTAACTGAAATATAAACACAGGTTATATACAAGGAATGGTTACAACAACTTTACAAATAAAAAAATAAGACGAAAAATAGCACATGTCAAAATCGTCTTCTAACACTTCGGCGTTCTGTATCACTTGTGTTTGTATCATAACAATTTGATGACATAATTAACTTACATGCCAGTACAGACACACGAAGCGATAAATTACAGGTATGGGATCAACAATTATCACCTTCGACGGTTTGCCTTTCATCTTCACGGGGTGATAAAAATTCGAAATACGGGTGAGAAATCAATAGATTTTAGGACGGAGGACCGAATAACAAATTCGAAATAGTGAATAATTCGAATTACGGGAATTTGATATAGCAGGAGTAAATTAATATAGATAATGAAGGGAAAAAAACGGGACCAATCTTCAAAGTTGACCGGAATTTCGAAGTATAAGAGTTCGAGTTGATGAGTATATAGATTAGAAAATTTAGTGCTCAGTAAGAAAAATGTATTGTTGAGTAAGGATGTTGTGTATCAAGTGAAAAAAATGTAGTGTCGAGTATGAAAATATAGTGCCAAATAAGGAATTCAAATGTTGTGTAAGGATGTTGAGTGTATATATATATATATTAGAAAATCTAGAGATCAGCAAAAAAAATATATAATCAATTAAGGATGTTGTGTATTGAGTGAGAAAATCTAGTGTCACGTTTGAAAATATAGCGTCAAATAAGTAAAGTAAATGTTGTGTAAGGATGTTGAGTATATATACATTAAATAATATAGTACCCAGTATGAAAGACCTATAGTCGAGTAAGTATGATGTGTATTGAGTGAGAAAATATAGTGACACCTATGAAAATAGAATGTCAAATAAGGAAATTGAATATCGTGTAAGGAAGTTGAGTATATTTAGAATAGAAATTCCAATACCCAGTAAGAAAAAATTATAGTCAAGTAAGGATTTTGTGTATCAAGTGAGAAGATCTAGTGTCGCATATGAAAATAAATGTCAAATAAAGAATTTGAATATTGATTAAGGATGTTGAGTATAGATAGATTTAAACGTCTAGTTCCTAGTAAGAAAAATCTTTATCAAGTGAGAAAATCTAGTGCCGTGTATGAAAATAAAGTGTTAAATAAGAAAATTGAAAGTTTTGTTAGGATGTTGAGTGTATATAGATTGGAAAATCTAGTGCCCAGTAAGAAACAATTATAGTCAAGCAATGATGTTGTGTATTGAGTGAGAAAATCTAGTGTCGCGTATTAAAATATAGTGTTAAATAAGAAATTTGAATGTTTTGTAAGAAATTTGAATGTCTATTGTTTTGAAAATCTAGTACCCAGTAAGAAAAATCTATAGTCAAATAAGGATGTTGTGTATTGAGTGAGAAAATCCAGTGTCGCTTATGAAAATATAGTGTCAAATAAGGACATTGAATGTTGTGTAAGGTAATTGAGTATAAATAGACAAGAAATTCTAGTGTCCAGTATGAAAAAATCAATAGTCATGTAAGGATGTTGTGTTTCAAGTGAGGAAATCTAGTGTCATGTATGAAAATATTGTGTCAATTAAAGAATTTGAATATTATTTGAGGATCACTGCTTGAAATTAAATTTGGGATTAAATGTCTCCTAAACTATAACTAAATTTCGTATTTAATTGCATGGAAGTGAATTTAATGTTAATCAATTTTTACTTTGAATATGATAAGCATTTAATTTTTCATGATATTCCAAGATTTCCTTGGCATTTAAGTCGCTAGGAAATTTCTTGAACTCCTGAAATCAATGAAATTTTAGGACAATAAATCTGATGAAATATATGAATTAAATGCATCTTCACATGATTAAATTTTCAATGTCAGTGAATTAAATTTTACAAAATTTACTTATATTTGAATACTGCTAAATATCTCATGGGGATGAGATTTCTTAAAACTGATATTTTCTCATGAAATGCATTTAATGGGAATGTCATTAGAAAATAATGATGTATTCTGTACAAAGATTTACAGTTATACCATTAATTAGCACAGGTATTACTGTTTAAATCTCATGGAAGTGAAGAAACACAATTTTTCTGCAACAGTTTAAACATTTATTAAAGAAAATTTATTGTGTTTTATTGTTTCACATTATACTTTATTTCATAGTTGTATATCATAAAGTAAATGAGTACGAGGTTGATTAGATTAGAAATAGGTGCGGGTCTTAAAATCATTCATAGTTAAAAGGAGATGAAATGCAAAAAGCAGCTATTTAAATGTTCTTCTAAACAAGTTTTAACAAAGTAGTGAAGTCGTCAATCTTTAAAAATTTCATTGACCTAAATCCGACACATGCAATGTGTTGTTGTTGTTGTTGATGTTGGCGTTGGCGATAAACTTTCCATACTCCTCGGCCACTCCTGCAGATGTCCATGCAGTCTGTAATCACTAATTGTCAATTAGCGGATACATTAGCTGTCTATTGTCTTATGGCTGTATTAATACCAAACAATTTGGAGAAATGTTGGTAACATAAAACGAAGAGTTTTAAGAAAAAAATCATAAAACGTTCAGAAATTAAATTTCTATTACAGTCGCCGACAGTATTTTAGCATTCTAAGAATAACTTAAAAGCAAACAAACAAGCAGGTTTGTCATATTTAAGCAATAGAAGTAAACGATAGCAATGCTACTTTAAAACATGATATTCATGCATTACAATGCATGCTTTCCATGTGAAATTTGATCAGAAACGCGCTTATTTTCAGAATTCGATGAATTCTCCGTTACCGCGTGCTAAGAGTGCATCCATACACAATTTATTTGATGAAACTTTGAAGTTAATGTGAATTTGGATAATTTATAGCATGCGTCTTTATCAAATTATTCTAATAAATGCATAACTGTACATTAGCGAAGTAAATATATTGTCATTTGGCATGAGGTACTCGAAAACGTTAATTGATTAAATTATCGTTATTTCTATTTAAACTCTACCTATAAATAAATTATATAATTAACAGTTTAACACGCTAAATGATGCACAGGAAAGACAAAAAGGCAAGAAAAATTTAATCCTTTATATAAAAGTGCAATTATTTTCCTTATCGTTAGAAAATGATTTAAATTTCCGTGTTTAACATTTCCGATACCATTTTTACAATTATACTCTCTGTAATGACGTAATCATTTATCAAACTCTCAAAAACTGACGTCATTTTATATGTTTACTCCCGCCATTTTGTTTGAAAAATATTTTAGAAGATGGCATGGTTATGTTTTACATATTTGGAACATTAAGATTAAAAGGTAAGCACAGTTTAAAATTTCTTTGAAAACATTTAAAATTATAAATTTGAATTTATAAATTCATTTAAAACTGTTTAATCGACATATTGACATCATATATAACGTTATGGTGGTAACGGAAATTTTATGATTTGTATTACTGTATATATGGCAAATATTATTATATCCCACATTTTTCAGGCTGGATATGTTAATGTTTAATAAATTGAATATTAAAAGGGTGTTTGTGCAGTGAACTGTTAGAAACATATTATATAAAATTGAGTTTATATTTTCGAAATATATTTGTTCAGGATATATGCGTTTCAATGCGTGATTTTTAAATGTAATTTGCCAGAATTGATTAAACAGTCTCCATCTTTAACTGATAAAACTTTAGTGTTATATGTACCCTAAATAAGATAAACGGGTTATCTTCTAAACTATGTGGCAGAACCATATATAACAGTAACGGACATTTAATATTTGGTAACGGATAGTTTGTACATCTTTGGCTAAAAAAGTTTAGGCTGAAATTCAGCGAGCATAAAGACAGAGGTGAAAAGAAATGAGGCGTAATTGAGAACAGAAAGAGAACAAAAAATAAGAGTTACGTCCCTTCATCATCTCTTTCCGAAAATTACAGAAAATTACAGGAAGAAAAGGAATAAAATGAACAAGGCTAATCTAAGAGAGTTTTACCAGAGAAAGAGGGCAGCTCGTGCTAGGCAAGGAAATGAAAGTCTGTACAGCAGGTATGAGAGTGCTAATGAACAAGGGCCATCACGCGATAGATGGAGAATGTTATATAAAATGGATTTTAGAAATAATACAAGTGGGAGAAGAATAGGTGCAATGAAACGACGGAAAAGAGATATGTCTGCAGCAACTTCCCGAATACGAATAATAGAACAAAACCGAGATTAACTTGTAGCAAAGTTTCGGTAAATAAAACGGTCATTACAGAGGTTAAGGAATCGTCTGAACACTGAGTCAGCGGCACTGGCAATGCCTAGAAGACAAACTGAACATATTTTGAAAAAAGCAAAACTAAATGAGCAACAGAAAAAGACGTTCGGACAGTCACTTCGTTTTGCAAATGCTATAACAAGAGAAATCAGCTAAACTAAAAAAGCTACACCCAGCCACAAATTGAAAGCTCTTCACAGAATAGTGTCTGGGGGAAATTGTAAAGAAATACAGATGTATCAAGTACCTTTCAGATAGAACTTGACTAAGCAGACACCATTTTAACAAATCAGTAACAAAGAACCACCAATTAGAAATTTACAAAAGATCAAGCAAACGTTCAAAATATAGAAATACAATAACTAATTTCCTGAAGCGCGAATATAACAGTAGGATGCAGCCTGGGAAAAACGACGCCAAAAAGATAAAAAAGTTGAAAAGGTTCAGAAACATGTTCTTACTGATTACCAACATAATCTATTTGGCAAATTCAAATCAGAATCACGAGAATTTTACTTTCAACCTTCTGCAGGTGTCGTCCAAAATATATTTACTAAACGGCTTTAACCAGAAGCCTTTCCTGCCTTTGTACTAAACTAAATTGATTTGGAAGCAAAACTTCCTGAAACAGTTCCAATGAGTCAATGCAAAGAGAAGAGATCGAAGAAAAATCAAAAAAATCAGTAACACGAATTATTGAAACGATGATTGAAAAAGATAAATTTATGTCAAATTTGGAAGTACAAATGAATGAGTTTGATCAACACGTGGACAGAGTAACCAAACAATATGAGCAGATAAGACACCTAAAGCAAAACTTGCCGAAACATGAAATGATTGTTCAGCTTTACTTCGTTGAACACTACTCTTGTCGCTTATTAGAATAGGTTCAGAGCGCTTATTTTAACCAGACGTCTGTAACGTTACATCCCATGGTAGTGTAATATAAAATAGAGACTGGAGAACTGGTACATAAACGTTTTATTTCCATTATGGATGAACTTGCCCATAAGGCATCGACTGTGCTTGCCTACCTGGATGATCTTATCCCAGAATTGAGAGTTATTGATAATCAGCTGAATGTAATACACTACTGGAGCGATTCCCATCCAGCCAATACAGAAACAAATGCATATTCGACACAGTTTCAAATCATCAAGAGCTTTACGGTTGTCGAGCAATATGGAACTTTTTCGAAAGCGGTCATGGCAAGGGACCCTGTGACGGCCTCGGAGGAACATGCAAAAGACTTGCTGATGAAGCTATTCGTTGCGGTATGGTTGTCATACAAGATGCGCCTGGATTCTACCAGTGGGCACAATGCTTCAACATGAAAAATGTCACTTTCAGATATGTCTCTCACACTACCTGTCAAGAGAACGACAATCAAATAATTACAGATGCTATATTAAAGACTGTCAAAGGAACAAAAACAATTCATGCAGTAGCGAGAATAGGTATCTCGGGAAATATCTGTGTGAGAAATGTTAGTTGGTATTATCTGGATTGTTTAAGTGGCAATATATGTAATTCTTGGAAATCTGGCATAACCAGAGACTGTAGGGGTAACAAAGTCAAGTAATCACCACAACAAAGCAAACCAAGAAAAGTTGATACCAGTAAAGAGAATACCAGTGAGAAAATAATCGAAGGACATGAAATTCAAAGTAGCGTTGAAATGAACGAAAATGACCAAATTTGATTTCAAAGCAATGAATATAAGCCTGGTGAATTTGTGGCAGCATTGTATAATGACAACTGGTTCATAGGGAAAGTTATTGGTCAAGTTGGAAGTGAAATTGCTTTCATGGAACCAATAACAATTATTTCAGTGGCCAAAACATGAAAATAAGTTATGGGTCAAGAAAACAGATGTGTTATGCAGAACAGAGGTCACAGTTGCTACAGGAAAGTCCAATCGTATGTTTAAGATTGCCCAAACGATATATGATGAGATTGAAAATAGGTATAGACTAAAGGTAACAACCAATCAGAAACGCGGTAAGGTGTCTCGCAGGTAAAGATATAATGACTTTGCTAGATTGATGTGTTATCTTGAGAACACAAATATATAACATGGTTAAATGTTATGTCATATCATATGAGTATTAAGTGTTTAGATATATGGTATAAAGTTATTGACAGTTAATATTGAAGTTCATAAAATGTTAAATGTCCGTTTCTATCAAATTTCCGTTACAAAAATATTTTGTTTAAATATTGTTTTACTAAAATGGAATTTCATGTTAATATAAACAATTTCCTATATATATATCGTGTGTGACACATAATAAAAAGTTTACATTAATGATTTTTATAATGAATACATGATAAAATGCATTCATAAATGTAGCAGTTGCCTTTTTCATTTTAAACTCGGAATTTCCTTCAATACATTGGTGTTAAAACGTAAATAACCTACGAAGTCAATTATTCAAATGTTACATGATAATTATTAATTTTAGTAGTTGGTATTTTTATTGAATGCATGTTTTGTTACTCGTACAAGTTGTGTTATAATGGCAGTCTACAAAAAATTCCGTTACCAAATGAATACCGTATATGTAACCAAATTTTATTAATTTGAAAGTTAAAATAAAAGTTCCAAATGAACATATAATATGTATTGTTTTGTGCTTTAAAACTTGATGTGTGTTGTTTGACCAGACTAAGATCTGTATATGAAATACAAATAATGGAAACCGTTTATTATTTTTAATATATATAAGACTTGATTTTTTCATGAATCATAAAACTTTTTTATTAAATGATAAATTTCAGATTTATCAGATGATATCAAGTGAAAACGATTCCTAGTGTACCAGTGCCAACACGTGCATGTCTCTGGTTCCAAATACTTGAACCCCTTATTCGATGTCAGAATTAAATTATTCTAGTGCAGTTCGTCAGATATTAACTAGATGTTGAGAAAGCGACTTTATTTATTCCTGATATCTGGCCGCTAGGGGTCGCCAGCAGGCCTCGAACCTGGTATATATATATTAGCTAGATCTCATCAAATAAAGGCCAGTTTATTCTTATCATTTCTAAAAATGACATTTTAATATAACTGAATTTTTACAAGTCATTTTTGCCATTTTTGGCCATGTTCGAGCCTCCATAGAGCCCTTAAGACGCAACGCAAGGATATAAAACGATATATTTTCTAAAAGATTTCAAACTTGGCACCAAAAATACCTGGCCAAGACATCTGGAAAGGTCATTAGGGGTCATTTCAAATATACACATATTCCTTTTTTTTGGTTTTAAATTTTTGAGGATATTGTCCCTGCAACCATATCTCAATTTTTATATAAAATTGGTAATTCATTAATAACTTTGCCAATTATGTACTTATAGGGCCAAAACAACAATATGTTCTTCAATTACTTCCTTTTATCGGTGTCGACATTTGAAGTTATGATTATCAGGACTGCACTTAAATTTAAATTGTATTTTGCACATGAATTAAAACAAATTTAATTTTTCAAGTAAATTTTAAATATGATGTTTATTAGAATTAAATTAGAATGAAATTTACCTGCATTTGAATAAGGATAAAACAAGTTTACTTCAAAATTTACTAGAATTAAAGTTGAATGAAATTAACCTGAATTTGAAATAAACTTGAAACAAGTTTATTTCAAATTTACTTGCACTTAAACTTGGGTTAAATTTTACACATGAAATGCCAGAAAATTTAATTTCTAAGTAAATCCCACTTTTCATGCAGTGGATGTTGAGTATCTATAGATCAGAAAATCTAGTGCCCAGTTAGAAAAATAAACAGTAAAGTAAGGATGCTGTGTATCAAGAGAGACAATTTAGTGTTGTGTATGAGAATGTAATATCAAATCAGGATTTCGAATGTTGTGTAAGGATGTTGATTATATTTAGATTAGAAAATTGAGTGCCCAGTAAGAAAAATCGATAGTCGAGTAAGGATGTTGTGTATCGAGAGAGAAAATCTAGTGTCGCATATGAAAATATAGTGTCGATTAAGAAAATTAAAAATCGTGTAAGAATGATGAGTATAATTATATAGAGTAGAAAATCTAATGTCTCGAAAAAATCTATAGTCGAGTACGGATGTTGTGTATTGAGTGAGAAAATATAGTGTCGCCTATGAAAATATAGTGACAAATAAGGAATTTGAATGTCATGAAAGGATGTTGAGTACATATAGATTAGAAAATCTAGTGCCCAGTTAGAAAAATCTATAGTCAAGTTAGGATGTTGTGTATTGAGTGAGAAAATCTAGTGTCGCTTATAAAAATATACATACCCAACTTTTGTTATCTGTGTCGCGTGAAAATCCGATAATATTTTTACTATAAACAAAGATGGACGATTTAAGTTTAATCTTCATCAATCAATAACCGTTTAAAATATCAAATGTGCATTTATCACAAAATGTTGTTTAAAATGTCCTCTACGAGTTGATTACTTTTTCATAATTGAAATTAATTAATTTTTGGTCCTTTTTAAGATTTAAGACAAACAACCGGCTTCTCTTAATGTGGTATACTTTTGTTGGAGAAACTGGATATATTATCTTACCTTATTTCAACCACATTATTCCAAATTTGTACTTATCAGTATAACAAGATATTGTATTAATCTTATCAATGATATTATTTATATTAAAATAAAGAGTTTATCTCTTTGATCCTTTTTACACTTTTAAGAAACACTACTATATTTTTTACAAGTCGGCAAACATCGGCAACCTTCAGGTTTTCCATGCGACTGTCCGTATTCCAGATTACCGCACGGTAATTTATATTGTTATTATGACGCCCACCCGGGGAGATTATCGGGAACATTTATTGTCTTTATTTCTTGTCTGTTCATGTTTATATTTTGTTATGGGGTAAATACGTCCACACACATAGAATTGCTTGAAATTTATAAAAAAAACCACCAATTCTATGATCATTGTATTTATATTTTTATGTATATTATTAAGTATTAGGAATTAAAAAGGATGTTATTATGCAAGGAATTGATAGTTACATAAACTATTTCTGTATTACTTTTCTTTAAACATTGGTTTTTATGCAGATGTTTCACATAACGACGTCGAATTATATATCTTATAACAATAAATCGCAGCCTTCAGAATTAAGACAGAAACCATGTTTTTATTTGGTAAATGCCAATAAGTACATTACACATGTTTTAATTAGTTTATACATCTGGTTCTTACTAATCAATGAGCAATTAACAGGTGAGTGTGAGGTGTGACAAATAATGCATCGGTCACATTTGGCCTCTCCTGGAGGATACCTACTATGGTGTAATCTGTATTTTCTCTCTAGTGTCTTCTGTCTAGCATATATGACCAAACGTGATACTCGTTTTTTAAATAATTTTCTAAATTGGCGCGAAAGTGCCCATGATATAATTTCAGTTTCTTAATAAATTACAGTTTTAGTGCATATTTTAAATATAATTGAAACTTGACACATACAAACCGTATCTTGTAAGATTGTAAAGAATATTGTTCGCATGGTTAATGTATGCAAGTGAGGCGCATACGCATTATTATATAATATATTATACTTCTTTCTGTAATTCCATATATATATATATAAGAAGTACGTCTAAATATATTATCACACCGTCAAATGCTTGATTAGAAGAGAGCGAGAGAGAGACAGAGAGAGAGAGAAAGAGAGAGAAAGACAGAGAGACAGACAGACACACAGACAGACACAGAGAGAGAGAGCAATGGTGATGGTGGTATTGGTGGTGATGATTCTGATGATGATGATAATGATGATTTACCATGATTAAGACAGAACATTACATGTTCTGTTACTTAATCAATCCATAATTACATTCAATAAAATTCATTAGAATTATTTGTTACCTTAAATAAAACGTGTTATGTCTTATTCAAATCATGGATATATTTATTATTATTCTGTTTCGTTAAACAAGAAACATAATACATAATGATAATGAAAAATAATAAAAAAAAAAAAACATAACAGCGGAAAATGTTTTTGTAAGTTTAATGAAAAAGAATAGAGAATAGTGGGTGGGGAATGCGTTGATTTCAGCACTTATGACTTTTCATGGGAATCAAGATTCAAAAACACTAACAATCAATCTAATACACTAAATAAAGGAAACTATGAAAATATAATTAAATAAAATACTAAAAATGTCTCTATTTTTAAAAAAAAAACATCATGAACTTCTGCCTTTATTGTTTTTTTTCAATATGGCCGACGATGACGCTATAGGTGTAAACCGACCATTGAGTTTTGTTCTTTATTCTATAGTAAATAACAAAAGTGTAAAGCTTGTCATTCATAGAGAGTACCAAATTAAAGAAGTGAAACTGACGTTTTATTGTTTGTCAACCTCCACAATATCGAAATAAGAGATAAGTAGGGCTTATGTGTTATAAAAGAGATTTTATTCTGCTCAGTGTGTACACTGGTGACAAAGTGAAAGTAGACTTCCGAAATCATGTATTCATACCCCAATTACCAAGCATCATTTTTTTTTCTAAATTCACAATTCAAACATGTTCAAAATACATCAATAATGCCATTCAAAGAAAAAATGAGCATTAAAATAAGGAAAATGCATCTTTAAAGAAGAAGAAACGAGGATTATTTATAACCGCCATTATGCAACTTTCCCCACGGAAGCACTTCCTTTTTGCAATGGTGGTACTATGCCTATAATCGAATCACGTAGCTCTCGGGATTAATCGGGGATGTACGTTATTTCAAAAATAGTCACTGTAGCGGAAGAACAGGCTTCGAGTCTCAGTATTACGTCTTTGGTTAAACTGTTTTATGTATATCGATATCCCGCAAACTAAAATAAACTAAAAATAGCAATCAGAGGGGAAATGAATTAATTGTAGGTTTTGAGATGAACTTTTTTGTATGATTTAAAGAATCAAAGCATTTGTTTGCATGTTAATTAACCGTTCCAGAGAATATTGGTGTTTATTATATACATGGACATACCATTTGTAATTAAGCCACCGATATAAACTGTCACATGTTCTATTGACCAAAGACACTCCCACTCCCTCTTGCAGCGAAAGCGTTAACAATAAAATATGGCCCCAAGATATGTTCATAGCATGTGGTATGTTATTTATATCCCAGTATCCACATAAGTCACAATATTAGACATGTTTTATGACCTGTTGTATGCTATATTTTTTGTTATTCTAATTGATAAAATTGGTACAAATAATTTTTTTATGTGTGAAGGTTTCATTAACGGGGTAAAATGAGTTATTTTATAAACTACATATATACTGGTTGTAGAGGGTTAAGCGTCACTTTGAACAAAACATTTCATATCCCGATGGTGTCTATTCTAGATTACTTAAGACACTTTTCTAAGTGCTACCACACATGTCATGAAACCCTTTCAGTCACATTATACTGACACCAGGCCGACCAGACTAGAACTAAACACATTTAGTAACGAATTTTATTTCTGCGCAAGTTACTTATGAAGTGTCTTAATATATGCGTATTTATTTAACAACCACGACTATTTCTACTAAAATACATACACTTACAACCACCATCACCACCACTACTACTAATACCACTATTAATAACACACCGTCATCACCACCACCACCACTACTACTCAAACAACCACCATCATTACTGCTGCTACTACTACTATAACTACAACTACTACTACTAGCACTACTTACACCACCACATACATGTACACCACCGCCACTACTAGCACTAATACTATTACTTCTTCTACTACTACTACCACCACCACCACCACCACTACCACTACTACTTCTATTTCTACTACTGGCGTCACCATCACAACTACTATTACTACTACCACCACCACTTCTGCTACTAGTACTATTACTACTACTTCTACTACTACTACTACTACTACTACTAATAATAATAATAATATTAATAACAACACCACCACCACCACCACCATTACTGCTACTACTACAACTACTACTTATACTACCACCACAACCACTACTACTATTACTTCTACTTATAGTTATACTACTACTTCTGCTACTACTATTACCAACACAACCACAACCATCATTACTAATCCTACTATTCCTACAACTTTTACTCCTACTACCACTCCCACTACTACTACCACTACTGCTACCGCTATTACTACTACTACTACTACTACTACTAATACTACTACTACTACTACTTCTACTGCTACTACTACTGCTACTAATACTATAACTTCTACTACCACCACCACCACTACTACTACTATTTTCACCACCACATACACCACCACTACAACTACCACTACTATCACTACTGCTACTACTACTACTACTATTACCACCACCACCACCACACCACCACCACAACAACTACTACTACTACTTCTAATATTAATACTACTACTTCTACTATTATACCACTTCTACTACCACTACCACCACTGCTACTAATACTACTCTACTTCAACTACTACTAACACTACTATTGCCACCACCACCATCACCACTACCATTTCAACTACACTACTACTACAACAGCTACTAATACTACCACCTAATAGTACTTGTTTTACTACTAATAATGATATCAC